>PVJA010015814.1:0-20459 GCA_004027025.1 Myocastor coypus | reverse complement strand
AGTACCCTGTTTTTCTAGTGTAAACATTCACAGCAGTAGATTCCTCTCTCAGGACTGGTTTTATTGTGTCGCATAAGCCCTGGGTGTGTTGTATTGGCATTACTGATTCTAGAATTGTTTAACTTCTTCCTTGATTTTTTTTTTTCCTGTGGTCTGTTGTGTGTTCATGAGTGAATCATTCAATTTCTATTTCTTGGTGAAATCTCTAGTTTCAGTGTGCCATGATCTGATGAAACTGTTGAAGAAGAGAATTTCTGATTCTATTTTTGAGGTGGAGAAGGCCTAAGAGAAAAACATTCATTCAAAATGTGAAAGACAAACCTATTATTATATTTATAGCTTGATGCGCTCCAAGAACCTCACATGCTTACAGGCATGGGCTTTGAAGGGTGGTAGGATTATGGGGTCCATGGGTGACTTCCTGTTAGGAGTTGGGGCTTGGGGAGAAGAGTTGGGTCACTGGATGTGTGGCCTACAAGGTGCTATCTCCATCTTTGGCTCTTCCCTTCACTGAATTTGCTTCCAACCACCCTGAGATGAGCAGACTTGCCATTACCATGTCACTCTGCTTCGGAGTGAGCTGATTACAGAATCAAAAGTGAGCCAAAAGGAACTTTTCCTCCTTTAAATTGTGGGTGTTGGGTGTTGTGTATCATGAATTAAAAAGTGATTGAGACACCAGTAATGGTTTTAGATCACCTTTGGTCCTGGGAAATGTTTACAGTATGTATAACCGTTGAAAGGCTAGATCCAGTGGAAGTCTGTAAGAAAAAAATCAGAAGACTTTAGAAAACAATGAATAAAAGACTTGAAAGAAATCAAGAGAGGGTATCTAAACAGTCAATAAAAATATGAAAACGTGCCTGCTGTCAATATTCTTAACAAAATTCAAATTAAGCCACAATGATGTATACTCTTGTACTCCTATCAGAAGGGCAAAAACACAGCACTGATTATGGAACAGTGGTGTCTTGGTTATTTTTCTTTCTTTCTTTCTTTCTTTCTTTCTTTCTTTCTTTCTTTCTTTCTTTCTTTCTTTCTTTCTTTCTTTCTTTCTTGTTTCAGAACTTTTGTTTGTTTATTCATTCATTTTTATGGCCAGCTCAGCTTGCCCTGAGGGCAGGGCTGGCGCAGCATGTGGTGCCGGGGATCGAACCATGGTCCCTGCAGCTGCCCAAGCTTTCTTAAGCAGGCGTTTTAGACCACTGAGCCATCCCGCCGGGCCATGTCTTGGTTATTTTTCTCTTATTGTTTGGACAAAATACCCAACATTCAAAATTAAGGAAAGAAGCTGGGCATGGTGGCTCACGCCTGTAGTCCCAGCACTTGGGAGGCTGAGGCAGGAGGATCGGTGTGAGTTTGAGACCAGCTTGGGCTACAAAAGTGAGCTCAAGGCCAGCCTCAACTGCATAGCGAGACCCTGTCTCAAAAAGACAAAAAAAAAAAAATTAAGGAAGGAGAGGTTTATTTAGCTCACATATAGTGGAGATTTCAGTTCACACTTGGGTGGCTCCAAGGCAGAGTGGCACACGGCAGAGGGCAGCTGTTCATGGTGGTGGAAAACAACAAAGAGCAGCCTGACATGGGATAAAAGCTGGCCTGGGCACTGAGGAAGGTTCCATGCAGGCAAGCAGCTTAGTGAAAACGCTGAGTTCTGGGGCAGAGCCAGAAAGTTCCTGCTTGTGGATTGTCACAGGTAACTGAGGGTGAGGGGGGCATCCATAGGACAGGAGGGAGAGAGGACAAAGCCAACACAAGGTACCAAACAGGGTGAGAAGGATGTCTAGGCACAGGGGAGTCAGAAGTGGAGGATCAGAGCCAAGGAGATTGAGGAGGACATCTAGAGGCACCTGCCACAAAAAGTCACCACCAAGCACAATGGCAGGTTCTCCAGAAGGGGTCCATGTGGTGAGGAATATTAAGAGACTACACAAACTGTAGAGGGATTTTATGCATAGGAAGAATCTGATTTAACAGCTGGAGCCCAGGTAGGGTGAGTTGGGCATTTATAGGCTAAGTCAATTAGTGTAGAGCCAGACTTATCCTTGTAGGGTAAAGTTTGGTGTCTTTTACAAAAGAAAATTCCACACACACATGGGCTCATATATGGTTTATATATGTACATGATTTTTTAAATCGTGAAGAGAGTAGTAACTATAGGTGATATTATTAATCACAGTTATTCATTCCATCCTTCAAGAAAACTGCAATCCTGACCAGGTGTGATGGCACATGCCTGTAATCCCAGCACTCAAGAGGCTGCAGTGCAGCATCATCGCGAGTTGAAGAGCAGCGTGGACTGCATAGTGAGTTCAAGACCAGCCTGAACTATGTAGTAAGAGCTTGTCTGAAAAAAAAGAACTCCATTCCTGTCCATTGTCTTGTCTTGTGATTTCCAGAATCTCCTGTGCCTCAACTTCCTTGCCTCAGTTTGGGTGTGGCTATGAAGTGTTTTAGTTAATCAAATATAGACAGATGTAGCACAAGGATTGAGCTTTGCACTGAGCTTCTGGGCTTCTTCCAGCTGTATAGGCTACTCTTTCTGTGTGGGTCTTACTTCCATGTAGTAGAGCCCCAGTCTAGAACAAAGCAGGAGAAAACTTGAAGAATTTTTTTTTTTTTTGTCTTTCAGGGTCTTACTATATAGTTCAGGCTGGTCTTGAGGGCACTTTGTAGCCTACTCTGGCCTCCTCAGCCTCCCAAGTGCTGGGATTATAAGTGGGAGCTATCATGCTCAAACAGAATTTTTTTTTTTTTTTGTGGTACCATGGATTAAACTTGGGATCTTGTGCTTGCTAGGCAAGTACTTATGCCACTGAGCTGTATCCCTGGTCCTCCAAACAAATTTTGAATTGGAGAAAACTTTTCATTGTGGCAAGTTATGGAGAGTGTAAAGTCACTTGCAAGGGGAAGAGAAGCAGAAGTGAAAAGAATTAACACATGTTATGTACATATGTCAATTCCCCATGATGCATGTAATCATTATGTACTGCAGATATGTACTAATAAAAAGTTCAATGAATGGACAAAAGTAAAGCTAATAAAAATATGGCTGATACTCATTGTGCATGGCAGATAAAGTCACTGTGACCACTGAATTAGAAAATACTGAGCCATTGCTCCCAGGGGAAAATTCAAGTTAGTCTCTTCTGAGTCTTTGGTCATAATACTTTCATTGACTGTTCAATACACAACCTTGTTCATGTATACTTCTGTATAAAGATACCTTATTTTCTCATAAATGAATTATACTAAGCTAGTTGGAAAAGAATCTCACTATTTTCAGTCTTATAGTATATTATCATTGTCATGGTTATCGATGGCTAAATAAAGTGTTCATACAGAGAACATATATATATATATATTTCTTGTGTAATATATTTGTATGCCTATAAATATATAGCATAATATATTTATACTATATATAAATATACCACATATGCATATATAGTATATATTTTATTATATGTATAATATATTATGTGTAATACTATATACTATATAATATATACCATAACATAATATGTGGTATACAATATGTTATATGTGTCATATTACATTATAGTATATACTGCATAGTATATACTATATATAACATAATATTATATAATATATTACATATATTTACATATAAGATAGTTACACAGCTAGTTTCTCTTAGTTCATTGAAAGAAAGATCTGTGCTAATATTTTCTGGACATTATTCATGCCTATATCTTGTACTCTGTCTAACTAATATGAAGATAATAATATTTAATGTATCACTTATTATCATTTTCCTATTAGCCTGATTTGAAACTCTGCTTTATTTAGTCTCTATTTTTCTTCTTCTCTTTAAATAAAAATTTAAAAAATAAAGAAATTTCATTTAATGTATTATTGTTTTGTTGAAATGCCAACATGCTGGATTATGACCAACAGTGTTATAGCCCATGCCTGAATGAAACTCCTTTACCACATGTATCTATTTTAAACAGTGAAATCACTACTGCAAAAGTGTGAAAAATGCGATACTAAATAGACTGTAAAAAGGACTTCTTTTTCAATGTGAAGCTGAAACAGGAAGGCATGACAGCGCTTTTTTGACGTCAGCTAGGAATGTGCACGTCAGGTGACTCACTCTGCACGTGTTTCTGAATGCCTAGAAGAATACTGACTCTAAAGTGAAAAACGCTAGCAAGTACCTGAATTTGCAAATACAGGGTTTTTGAATAACGAAGAAAAATTGTAGAAAATTGAAGATCATAAAAAGGAATCTATATATATCATTATGTCAAAGAATAGGTAAAGATTTCTAGTCTGGAATTTAAAAAAAACATATTTACACTTTTAGATGGTAATTGTAAAACACAAATTCATGGGATGGTTGAAAGTCAAAAGGTGGGAGAAAGACTAGGAAAATGCAAGTAAAAGAAGTTCATTTCCTTTCCATTTGTCTGGCATTCGTTCTCATACATTGTATTTTTACGTTATTATTTTGCCCAGATATTCAAATTTTCTTTTTTTTTTTCAGATATTCAAATTTTCAAGAGATGAAAATAACTTTATATATATATATATATTTATATATTTAGATTATTATCAGGCAACAGAAAACTATGCAATTAAGATTTATTTTAGGAAGAGACAGATGGGAGGACCATTTGAGCTAATGTTAGAAGGGTTTAGTTTACTAGGAATACATTTATATTTACCTACATCAATAAAATCATAATTTATACAGTAAATACTGATGTAACTACAGGTACAAATTGGGTCTATGGCGATGTTAAGAGCCCTTGATACAATTTTCTCGCTTAGTGATAGATCAATAGGACAAATTATTAGAAATATGTGAAACATTTGGGCAGTATATTACCAAAACATGCATGTAGTACTCCACGCTCCATATTGAGATACTACCCTTTGTTAGTATTGGAACGTAAATGATTGAGTGGGACTTGTGTAGAAGAACGTCTCTGGGTAAAGCTTATTTTTCCTGGTTTTAGGGTAAGCGGTGTTAATGAGGCCAATGGAGATAATTGAATTCCTCATGGTCTTCTGAAGGTCTTCTAAAGGTACATTCCCAGTTGACTGGCCATGCAGTAGAACGCATTCTGCCTTGCGGATGAAGAAGGATGTGAACCAAGAGCTCTCATCTGTGGAAATAGGGCCCGGGGCCAAGTGTACTCCCAGTGGGGAAGAAGAAGGTAGTTGTGAATCATAGTAGAATCCTAATGGGCCTTGCCTGCGGTTCCTGATGGTTGTAACTTAGAAAATCACACTGTTCTCTCAGCTTCTACCTCCTGCAGACCTTTCAGTTGCAAAATGCTCCCTACTTTAATACAAAAAGCAATTTTTTCCATTTGGAAAATTTGGACAAGAAGGTAGGTTCTGGGTAATATGGGCCTTTTAAAGATATTAATTCCTTCAATGTATGGACATTGGCTGCTTTTTTCATTTACTTATGTTTTCTTCAATGTCTTTCATCAAGGTTTTATAGTTTTTGGTGTATAGATCTTTAATAGCTTTGGTTAATATTACTGCTGAAAATATTTCTATAGTGCAAATGAGATCTACTTTCAGCTATATACTGAGGAACGGTGGGATGGAGGCTCTATTTTTAGATTTTTGAGGACCCTCTCTACCAATTTCCATGATGGTTCTACTAATGTACATTCTTACCAACAACGTAGAAGAGTTTCTCCTCTCCTTACATCCCATTCTAACCAGCAATTTTAGTTTTTGTATTCCTGATGATAGCCATTCTGAGTGAAGTGAGATGGAATCTCAATGTAGTTTTAGTTTTGATTTGCATTTCTCAAATGGCTAAAGATAGTGCACAGTTCTTTATATAATTATTGGTCATTTTTATTTCTTTTGAGTAGTGTCTATTTATCTTGCCCACTTATCAGTGTGGGTGTTTTGTTGTTTTTAAGCTTCTCAAGTTCTTTATTCAAAAATTCCATTGATCTATATTTCTCTATTCCAGGAGCTCTGTTTTCTACTGTCTACAGGTTTGCTTGATAAAATAATTTTAAAGACTGGGCTAACAGTAATCAGGTTAAACTGCAAACCAAAAGGATACCTTGATCTGAAGAATTTTAGGCACCGTAGACATCTTTTAGAGGAACGAAGTCACGACATTCACAGTCTCCGATAGAGACTCCAATGCTAAAAAAAAAAAAAATGGGTTGTATTTTTGGTATTTATGATCTTGTAATTTATCTGCTGTCTAATATATTAAGCACTGATTGTATGCCAGTTATCATGTTTTACTACCATGGTTTAATTAATTTCCATGTTTATGAGGTAGATGCTATTATTTCCTTTATGAAAAATGATAGCCTAGTGAGGTTAAGAGACTGCACAGTACTACACAGCTGGGTGGATTTTTCTAGATCCAGAAAGTGGACTCAGCTCTAACTCAGACTACATTTTTTCTACCATTTTACACTGCTGCGCTAAATCTTTATTCTTTCCCATCCTAATTCCTATAATAGCAGCAACTCTACCAGGTTAGTTGCATTATTTCATTTTCCAGCTGAGAAAATTAAGGACCTAAGATAAGTGACCAGGTTAAGACCAAAACCAAGATCATTGGTTTGGGCTTATAATTTTCTACTGCTGAAAAGCCCAGGTACTATTGTAATATTTGGGGAGAACATAGTGTTAGAATTCTGGGCAAAAAAGTGATAGAAGACTAAATTGCTACACATGTTTATTGCCAGCCAATCCCGTAAGTATGGTTTTAGAATGCTGGGTCTGGTTCCTAGTCAGGGAATGAAAGATGTCACATTTGGAGGACAAGCACTATGGTGCTGCCATTTTAGCAGTCCACTGGGATCTTAAGTTCAGATAAAAATGAGAGGGACAAAAGTTTAACAAAGGGAAGACATTCTACTTATAAAGAGGGAAAGGAAGGGAGTGGAAAAGAGAAGATGGATAGCTGTCCTGATAAGAGACAGAGTGAGGGGTGCTGTAAAGATGGCGGACCTGTGGGCCCTTTGTTTCCAGGTGCTTTTATGGGGATGGGATGGATAAGTTAGTCTACACCACCTCACAACTCGCCAGAACTGGATTGGTTTCTGGGCATCCCTGTCTACATCATACATCATTTCTTCCGGTGCTCACATGTAGCTTTTTTTTTGTTTGTTTCTTTGTTTTTAAACTTGTCCTTGACCTGGCAAGGGGTAGTTTATTCATGAATAGCACAGAGTTGGTAAGAGGGGGTGTGGCTATCTACTATACTCTATAATGACCCTAGAGTGAATAATAAAGTGACTGCAGAGTGAACACACACAGACACACACACACACACACACACACACGCACACTGGTATATGTTAATGAATAGATATGAATACATTCTATATTAGAGTCACCTCCCCCAATTTGTTTTCCCTATATTTCGTTGGAGGTGGGGGTGGATTATCACTTGTGAAATTAGTTTTCTCTCTGGGCCCTTCTTGTCAGCATTTCTTCTTTTCTTTTGGTCTCTTGCAAGTCCCAAGGCTATTTTGTATCTTTATTTATCTGATTTTTCCTCTGTTTTTCTATCCCCATTGTGACTTGCTAACTAGGGAACTTTCTCTAGTGGAATTCGTTTTTAACTCCTTGTAGTCAGGAATAGCTAGAAGACCTAATGCGCCTCCTGCATACCCCTGGTCCTACAAGAAGCTCTGGACAAGGCTACTCAAAGATATTTTCATAGCTTTCTTAGTATCTGGAGTACCACCAGTATAGATTACATGCATATATTGGCATAAAGATTTCTCCTTGTGCCTTTCTTCCCATCTTTGACTGTTGCTGGGTTGTCTGGGGATATCTTAGGATTCTATCATTAGATAGCCCCAGAAGGAATAAGAGGACTCACTTTGCTAACTCAAGGTCATCTAGGATAATTCTGGTTTGAGACCCCAGTAGGATCTGACCAGGTCATCCAGAAAATTTCATACTATCTGTCTGTTTCTCTCTTCAGTTGGGCAAATAAAAGGTGCTCACTAATGTCTGAGCTTGCCGCAAGATTCGCTGTGAGCAAACCACCCCTGAACCTGTTCCTCCCAAATCCCAGTAATCATTCAAGCCTGACCTCTTACCCAGGAACAACGTAACAGGCAAGAGTCTGTGCAGGACGGTGCAGCAGCGGGAGCTGCTTGGAATGAAGTGCATGGCCTTCCCTAACTCACCAACTGGCCTCAGACAAACCCCTTCCCCAGTTTGGACCTCAGTTTTCCCATGTGTGACCTTAGCAGACCTAGACAGTTCTCTTTGCGCACACTTGCATCTTTTTCTGGATTGTGCTTAACTCCTGGCCCTGTCTCCCACACAGGCACCTTCTGTTCCACCACCTTGCCTTCTCCTGGATGAATATAATTTTGCTGATGCTTCTTTCCCTTTCTTTGGAGCAGACTTCAGCATCATATGGCAAGCAAGTAAAATGTGGGTTAAGAAAAGCTGTCGCCGTTGTTGTCTGGAGGTGTTCTTGGGGACTGAGCATTAGACACGAGGCAAGGGTGAGGGTCAGCCAAACCTGCCATTGCTGTGGATTAAGGGCCACTTAGAGCTACCCATCCTTACTGCCGTGGGTGCTCCAAGTCTTTCCCTTGCATGGTCCTCCCATGTCGTTTCCCTAGCTCCCCCCAATAAGTGTCTTTCAGGCTTAGTTTTCTTGAAAACTAACTAATGAGTGTGAGAGGAAGGGATCTGGGAGGAAGCTGCTGCAATAGTTGAGGAAGAGAGATGAGATGTGGTGGGGTACAGGTCCGAGGGAGAGAAAATGTGGTTTGAGAGAGCACATGTTTTTTTTTTTTTTTTTTTCCCAGGACTGGGATTCAAACTCACGGCCTCACACTTGCCAGGCAGACACTTGTGCCATGGAACTATCTCCCCAGCTCCAAGAATACGGGTTTGAGTGAGGGATGCCAAAGATACTCTTAGTGAAAATCCATGATAGGATGCTAGGGTGTTGGAGAAGGGGAGAAATAATCTCTGAATTCCAAAAACAAAGAGAAATGATTGATATGAAATACCAAGATGGTAAACCTAGAGTAAGGTGGTACCATTTTGTTATGTGTAGTAAGACCCTGGAACAACCAAACTTTAAAGAATAATGGGTACTGAGCATTTGTCTTGCGTTCACTAGACATAGGGTTCTAGCCTCCTGTTTCCATGGGGTTTCCACTGCTCCTTACCAATTTCTCCTATTGAATCTTGCGATATAGAGGTAGAGGAGCTAAGTAATAAGATATTTTGTTTCCAGCAGACAGAGGAGCTCCTTAATTTAATCAAGGGATCTTATTTTCTACTTTGGAATCTGAGTAATTTTTTTTTTTAAATGCTTTTATTACTGACTCTATAGGGTTTCATTACACAGGTTGGATTCGTAGTGATCTGCCTGTGTTCAGCCTCCCAAGCGCTGGAATTATAGGCATGCACCACCATGCCCAGTCTTGATCTCCTCCCAGCATGTCCCAGGGGCAGGATGGGCACAGCATACCTGGGATTGAACCCCAACCACTGCACTCTGCCCAAGCAGGAGCTTTAGTCTGCTGAGCTGTCAGGTCAACCCTCAAGTAATTTTCTGTTGCTACCTGGACACAGATTCCTTGAACAGATCCATATAAGTAGTTCACACGTGGCGAGATGGAGGTGGCCCCAAATATAGGTAGGACAATAGCTGAGAACTGAAAGTAAAGGCAGGGCTGAAAGATTTCCACTACTTTGCTCTAGGAGAAGAACTGGGACTCTCATGAAATAAGAGTTTGGGCATTTTCTTGCAGTTAAACCAGGAAGGTGCCCCAGAGACAGGACCAGCTGTAGAACTACAATTAATGAAGTGTGCAAAAGGGATACTGAGTGTGAAGATTCCCTGAAGTGCTGTGTATTTGCCTGTGAGGCCAAGTGCATGGATCCATACCAAGGTAGTTGCACCCAGGCTGAGAATAGACGTGACACCTGAGGTTTCACTTCTTTTCTTTTCGGTCTTGGTTGAATATTTCTCTTGAATGTTAGGGTTGGGAGGCCAGAGCCCTTTGCTTTTTTTTCTTTTTTTTTTCATTCTCCAATTTAACTCTGCACCTTCAAGTATCAACCACATATCTAGGCCTGTTGAACATAAACCAGATAATGTTGATGCTAGGTTTTTTGGTTCAACATTTAATCCTTCCCAAATAATGAATCCCTTTTGCACGCTCACTATGTGTCAAGAGACGGGGGAAAAAAAAAAAAAAAAAAAAAAAAGAGACGGTCGTGAGTACTGTGGAAAAAATCAAACCTTAGTTTAGATGCTGAGGTCATTTCTGTACACTGTCCTCAAGGATGTTTACTGGTCATAGTAAATCTTGGCCATCCAATATATATATACTGGAACTGTGCATTTTATAGAGATTCACTCATTCATTTACTTATTCATTCAACAAGTAGCTATTGCCACTGTCCTTGAGCTAAAGAGAACCAGGGACACACACACACACACACACACACACACACACACACACACACACCACACGACCAGGTAGACAAATGGAGCTTAATACTCATTCTGCCTCTATGGAAGCAGAAAATCACGAGGTATCTCAGAATAAAGCTGCTAGAATCTATTAAAGGATTTGGCTTTGAGGAACTCGGGCAAGGGTATAAAGTAGTGGAGTGTGTCTTAAAGTAGATTCTGTTAGGGAAAAAAAGAGACAATTCTATGGGCAAGTGTTCCAATGAATCCTATTTACAGAGAGAGTACGCAGAGCCAGCAAAGCCTGTCACTGAGGTTAGCTGGGAGAGAGATTGAACCATGGTCCCCTAAGACTGCCTACACTTGCCTAAATAGGGACTTTAGACCACTGAGCTAAGCTATGTCACCAGCCTTTACTGCTATCTACTCACTTTATCATTGTCTTACTGTGATCTTATGCAATATGTATGTTCTGTAAAAGCTTCTTCTTCTTCTTCTTCTTCTTCTTCTTCTTCTTCTTCACTTCCCTCTCCCCCTCCCCCTCCCTCCCCTTCCTTTCCCTCTCCTCCGTCCTCCTGCTCCTCCTTCTCCTTCTTCTGGCTGGCTCGGTCCATCCTGGGGTGGGGCTGGCATGGCATATGGTGCCAGGAATTGAACCTCAGTCCCTGCACACTTGCCTAAGCAGGTGCTTTAGACTGTTGAGCTATCTCACGGCCCAAGTCCTTCCTTCTTAAAGCTCACAACAGTGGAGAGTAAAGATCAGTCTCAAAGTCTTTGCATATACACTCATAATATCCTTCACAACAAAAGAGGGATGCTCAGGGGGTGCTAAACAACATTAAATATTAGCAGAGAGCTAGAATTAGAAGCTATGTCTTTTCTTTTGACTGCTTGTTTTCTATGACTTGAACAATAACACCACAGACTATGATGAAGGCTAAGGACTTGACTGTATTCTTGTTCTCCTTTGCTTTCTGATCTCAGAACCCTGCATGCTACCATTGAAAGAAGGAAACTGTGGGGAGTCTAGGAGACGCTGGTATTTTGACTTTGAACAGTATCAGTGCAAACCCTTTACCTACAGCGGCTGCGGTGGGAATGCCAATAACTTCAGCAGCATGGATAGATGCAATAGGTCCTGCATACAAGTTGGTAAGATTTGTGTTTCTACCAGTCTAGGGACTCCATATGACATGAAATAGACAGTCTGGCTATAGGGTTGGCATTTGGGTTACATTTTCCTGGTTCAAAGTGTATCACTGTCATTCATGAAGTAGGACACCTTGGGCAACTTGTCTGCCTTCAGGAGTTTTGGTTTTCTTGTCTACAAAATGGGGATAATAGCAGTGGCAGTGCTTGGACACTGGGAGGCTAAAGAAGAAGAACCGCACCATCAAGCCCAGCCTGCACAATTTAGTAGGATCATGTCTCAAAATTAAACAAAACAAAACAAAACAAAAAACAACTAAGAAAGGGTTGAGGATATAGCATCGTATAAACACTTTTTTTTTTTTTTTTTTTTTTTTTTTTTACCAGGCTTTTTCAATCCCTGGTACTGAAAACAATGACCATGAGAGGGATAATAATGGTATTCACCTAATGGGGTCATGTCAAACCATGAGACAACCAGGTTGAGGAAAAGGACAAATGAAAGAAGGGAAAAAGATCTCTTTAGGTACCTATGCAGAATGGTTTGGATAATCGTACTGCCAGTTTCTGCTGGTATTTTGAAAGGCCTGGGGATAGAACCCCAGGCCCCTGCACCTGCTTGCATGTGCTTTAATCCGCTGAGCTATTTGGCTGGCCCATATCACTATTTTGTATTATTTTATAAAATAAAGGAATACAAAGTAAAAACAATAACAATAACAATGAGACAAGTACATCATAGAAAGTGTTAATGATTTTAACCAGTGGGACCCGACAGCTAGGTATATCTCTTTGGGGGAAAACAGGTTCCTTCTTGCATGAATCTGTTGAGAATCACTGTGAGGACTTATCAAAAAATAAATATAGACAGGCCAGCCCCTGCAATCCGCAAATGTAGACCCCATATTGTCAGGGTCAATATGGTGGGGTGAAAGTGAAGGTGATGGTATTGTCCAGTGTAATGAAGGGTTACATATGACAAGCTTCAGGTTTATCCTTCTTTATGGCTTACTCGGGTTCCTAACAGCCTACCAAATGGCCTCCCCATCTCCGTCTTTGCCTTCCTTTCATGATGCACTATCAGCACAATAGGTATGATGAATATTTCAGAACAGGGATCAAGTCATGTCACTGCTCTATAGCCTCATACCTCATTCAAAGTCAAACTCAACCCACTAACGTGGATTACAATGATACAACTTTCACATCATTATCCCTGTCTTATACATAAAGAAACTGAGGTCACTTTCTAAGTGACAGACCTTGGACCTTGGGTTAAGACCAAGTCCAGCATTCTTTCTACCATATTCCATGATATGGTGAGACGCTTAATTCCACCACCACCTCCTGGAGATGGATGGGGCATAGGCATGCATGAAGACATTCTAGCTTTAAAGAGAAGGAAAGTCTGTTTGAAGGATGTTGGGATGGGATGGGGTTTGAAAGAATTCACATCTGCTCTCATTTTAGTCAAGAAAGGACAATGTCCACTCTTCCCCTCTGATAGTCGAGTAGAATGTCCAGCACCATGTAAGAGTGACTTTGATTGCGCTGGGGAGGCCAAATGTTGTGAGTCCACTTGCGGCTTTGTTTGTGCCAACGCCTGGACAGGTAAGGACTAGAGGTCTACTTTACAGAGTCCACTGGGCTTGTGTCAGTGGTATGAGGACATTCCATGAAATGGGGAGATGGAGGTATTTTAAGTCTCAGTTGTCCCTTGGCTTGACCTCTGAGGTATCCTGGAAAACTTTATTTTTTTAATGCCTAACTAGTGCCCTCCTGTTGACCTCTTGACTTCTGCATACTAAGGTTGTTCTTCAAAGTCAATTTCATATGGTGTCATTTATTTGTTCCCAAAGGAAACTTACTTGTTCTGAATTCCACTTTTCGTTATTGTAAAGAGAAATAAAGTTTCAAAACAAGATATCAAGAGAGTAACAATGGTTAAGATATTACATATAATCTTTAAATTAGTTTCTCAGTACAAGATATAGGCATTTAATTGTCCAAACAATGCTAACATAAACCTTTATTTTCAGGGAGCTAACAGAAATTAGTAAATAACTATCTTAACTGTATCTATCTATTATCTATCTATCTATCTATCTATCTATCTATCTATCTATCTATCTATTTATCTGATTTTCCTGTCTTTTCTCCTTTTCCCCATTGCAGTATCTCTTTCCTTTTGGACATTTCTTCCCATTTCACATTATCTATTGTACATTTTGCATCTTATTGAGAATCTTTCAGATTCTCACACCAGGGAGACAATACACAATACAGTGTTTGCACATGTGAGTCTGATTTATTTCACTTATGAGTATAGTCTCAAGTTACATTCATTAACTTATAAAAGTTTCCAGTTTACCCTTCTTTATAGCTGAGTAGTACTCCACATATAAAAACACCACATCTTTTTATCCATTCTTTAATGACATGCAAAGTGACAATGTCCACTGATTCACAGATCCACAGATTCTTAGCTAGTAGGTATATCCTTAATAATACATATCCTATAACATGGTAGGGGAAAGAAAATGGCTTGGATGTAGGATCCAATTCTCTAGCTTCTCCAGCTGGAGTTAAAAATTTCTTCATGTAGTCCCAGGTACTGTGAGCATTTTAAAGGATAGTACAGTATGTGACAGGGTCTAAGGCTTGTCAACTGACTTCAACTTTTCCACTGGCTTTCTGTGTAGTGTTGGGCAGTGTACTTTCCCCTAGTTGATCCTCTGCTCCTACAGTTTGTCAAACAAGGAAACTCTGAATGCTCTCCAATGCCATTTCCACCTCTGGTGGATTACAGCTGTAATCCAGTAATTCTGTAGTGGCAGCAATTCTGTAGTGTGCAACAGTAATCCAGTAATTCTGTACCTCCATCTCTGCAACCCTGTGTGATTGCTATAATCCAGGATAGCACACGTGAGTTTTTGTTTGTTTGCCTGTTGATACTCCTTAAGTTATTAGCCACAGAGAGTAGATTCTCCAGTTCCTCTTGTTACTGTAGGGGAAAGGAAAGAGGTTTATTCAAAGTAAAGCAGTGCTTGAGTTTTAGCAAAACTCCCCAAATCTGCTTCAAGTATTTAAAGGTCAAGTGTCTTATTTTACCTCATAAAGTCAAAGCAGGTTTTTGTCCTGTGGGAAACATTTGTGACAAGATTAATAAACCCGAGTGCCTGAAGGATGCTGATTGTCCATTGGAAAAGAAATGTTGTCCATCTTGTGGGCTGAAGTGTCTGAAACCCCAAAGCTCAACAGTAAGTGGAAAATATTAGCATAAAAATCACTGAGTCGTAGCATAATAAAAAAATCCATCAGTTTTGTTTGTGTTGTATAACTACCTTGCCAAGAATTTTTCTAATCATGCAAGTGTTAACAGGGTTATTGTGATTTTTATATATAAGTAATAATAATAAATTTGGGTATTGTTTTTTCCAACCTTGCTACTGCCTCCTTGTCTTTTTCTGTTTTGTAGAATTTCTGTAGCAGCGTTGAAAATAAAGGCAATAAGGCTTTGGTGGTAAAGCTTAGCATGTGGTTAGCATGTACAAGGCCCTCATTTCAATTCCATTACTAAAAATTAAAATTAAATTAAAAACAAAAGTAATAACATGAATTCATGTCTTGCTTCTTATTTATTTATTTATTTACTTATTTTATTTTATTTTATTTTATTTTTTGTCTTTTTGAGACAGGGTCTCGCTATGCAGTTGAGGCTGGCCTTGAGCTCACTTTTGTAGCCCAGGCTGTTCTCGAACTTGCATCGATTCTCCTGTCTCAGCCTCCCGAGTGCTGGGATCACAGGTGTGCGCCACCACGCCTGGCTTGCTCCTTATTTAAAATTCAGTGGATCCCAATAAACAACAGATATGTTGTTGGACTTGGAATAAGTTTTATTGCATTGGCTATTTCCTTTTAAAGGTGATTTTCTTTAATAAAATTAATAAAATTAAAAAGATAAAGGTAATTTTCTATCCATCTATTGCTGCTACTGAAAAAGAATGCTGAATTTAATTTAATATCTTTCTTTTTTTTTTTGTGGGACCAGGGTTCAAACTCATGACCTTGCACTTGCCCAGCAGGCACTTGTGCCTCGGAGCTATCTCCCCAGCCTAATTTAATATCTTTTAATCTTCCAATAATATAATGATTTCTCTAATTTGTTCACACAATAACTTGTATTATTTAATGTCATGTGTTGAACCATCTTATATTTTTGAGATAACCTTAGTCTACTTGTTATTAATACATTGTGGGTCTTTTATTTTATTTTTTTTATTTTTACTTTTTTTTCTTTAGAGTCTCACTACTGAATCATAGTGATCCTCCTGTTTGTACCTCCCAAGGGCTGGGATTACAGACGCACACCACCATGCCCAGTATCGCCAGCTCAGCGTGCTCTAGAGCGGGGCCGGCGCGGCACGAGGGGCTAGGAACCAAACCCTGGCCCCTGCGCTTCCTCTAAGCAAGCGCCAAATCCACCGAGCTATACTGCTGGCCCTTATTGTGGGTCTTTTAGTAAATTGTGCACTTAGAGTTTTAACATATATAGTCAAAGGAAAAAATAGTCCATATTTTTGTCAGTCTTGTTGTTGTGGCCACCACACTTCAAAGTTTAACATGGGAAACTAAATGGGAAAGGTTTTTCTCTGTGATCTGAAATTATAAGATAATGCATCAAATTCCTGTTCTTTGAAGGCTATACAGACTGGTATTCTAAAGCATATAAATTGGGTTCCTTCTTTCCAGACTGGTCTTTCAGGCCCACCAACTGAATGCACCGGATCCCTACCCCTCCATTGACATGTCTTTCTGTTTGCCCATTACCCACTCACTCATCTATTGATATACATACTGTCTTTCTTATCAGTTTTCTACATTTGCCTAACCTTTAATCCACCATCCTATTATTTACTTCTCTGCCTTTCATGTATTTACAGGCTTGCATGGACACATTCTTTCACACATATCAACATACTTATCTATCGTTTCTGCACCTATCTCCTCTCCAATGGTCCACCAACCCAGGTATCCACCGTCCAATCTCAAGAGCCTCCACCAGTAGACCTACCCATCTGATCACTAGCTGTTGGAGTTTGCATCTTATTTTTTATTTTTTATACTTCTTAATATATTTAGTACACGACTTACAGGGTTTCACTACACAGATTGGACTCATAGTGATCCTCCTAATTTCAGCCTCTCAAGTGCTGAGTTCACAGACGTGAGCCACCACGTCCAGTCTCAGTTGCTGTCTCGGCGTGCCCCGGTGGGGAGAGGGGGGCCTCGTGGCATGTGGTGTCTGGGATAGAAACTCCATCCCTGCACTCTGCCTAAGCAGACCCTCTAGTCTGCTGAGCTACCTGGCCAGCCCTAGAGCTTGGATCTTAAATAGCCCCAGCTGGTGAGGCTATTAGGAGGCGTGGAAACTTCAGGCATTAGAAGGCACAGTAGACAATGTGCCTTGAATGGAATATTGACCACAATCTCTTCTTCTCTCTTTCTCAGCCATAATGAAGAAACTAGCTTTGGTTAGCAATGAGCACTCTTCCCTGATGGTTTCCTTTGCCACGTACTCAAAGCAATGGGACAAAGCAACAATGGACTGAAATTGCTCAAGCCATGAAACAAAATAAAACTTTCCTCCTTATAAGCTGACTATCTCTGGTATTTTTCACAGCAGCCAAAAGCTGACATGTTTTTTTTGTTTGTTTGTTTTCTTTCTTTTTTTTTTTTTTTTGCCTTTTTGAGATAGGGTCTCGCTATGCAGTTCAGGCTGGCCTTGAACTCACTTTTGTAGCCCAGGCTAGTTTTGAACTTGCACTGACCCTCCTGCCTCAGCCTCCCAAGTGCTGGGATTACAGGTGTTCGCCACCACGCCTGGCTAAAAAAATTGACATGTTACATTGAATCCAGTCTACTTTATCTAGTCATCCATCTACCCATCTACAATCCATGCCTTCATGCTCACAAATATCCATGCTTGCCTCCCCTCTTCCTGGTCATCCAACCATCCTCCCACTCATCACTTTACCAGCCACCTACCCATTCATATATCTGCTCATCTGTCCACACTCTTACCAATTCCTCCATCTACCTTGCTCATCCAGCAGTCTGTAATATTTATTCTAGGCCTTTTTGTGTTCTAACCCATAGGTTCTAGTGCTTAGGCTAAACACATAATCATGTTCTAGCACTGGGTTAAATATACACTTTATCTACCTCAGAGCCTAGTTAGTGTAACAAATATGAAATCTAGAAATTCAGTTAGAAGCCTGTGGAGCAACACAAAAAATTCAGTGGCAGGAAATCAGTCCATGCAGTAGATCTTGGTCTCATGAGCAGGCAGACATTTATAGGAAGAAACCAGTGTGTCTTGGTACTCTTTGGAGCCCTCATCCTTAGCACATAATTTGTTCTAAAGAGAAATAGGCCTGACACAGAGGAAGAACCAGGACCTTCAATGAGGATAGATAAAGAAAACAGACAAAGACCTAGATGGGTCCTGAACTGGCTTTCTCCAAGAAATTAGTACTGGAAAGGGCCTGAATCATGATTCATTTAAGATCCAAAGCCGGGCCCGGCGGGATGGCTCAGTGGTTTAAAGCGCCTGCTTGGGAAAGCTTGGGCGGCTTCAGGGACCGCGGTTCGATCCCCGGCACCACATGCTGCGCCAGCCCTGCCCTTGGAGCAGGCTGAGCCAGCCATAAGAATGAGTGAATAAACAAATAAAGGTTCTGAAACAAGAAAATAAATAAAGAAATTTAAAAAAAAATTAAAAAAAAAAAAAGATCCAAAGCCACTCTCTACTTTTTAGACAGTGAGACCCACAGATGGGTCTGGAAATTAGACAAGAACAAATGTGACAGAAAAACTAGGTAGAGCTTTCCTTTATTTTTGAGAAATTGTAGAGAGGAATCCAGCTTTATTTATTTTGATTTTTAGCGGATCGGTAGCCTCTTCAGCCTCTCTCTGCATGAAAGATATGTTCATCCCCTTTGGAGTCAAGCATTCCTCTCTATTTTCTAATCTACAATAAAATATATCGATACCAATCCAAAGATTCCTTAGTGACTTCTGGCAAGAACTTATATGCTCCGTTCTCTCTGAACTTTGATGCTGCGTGACATTCAGTCAGAGTTCTTACTTCTCTGAGCCTTATGACATAAAGTCTTAGGGCTTGGTGGTTCCTTGGACGACCTCCACCTAGACATTCTAGGCTTTCACTCTCTCCTTGGCTGAATTTAGGGGAATATAGAGTAGATCAAGAGGAATAGGCTTGTTTAGGAGAACTTGGTTATTCTTTAGACATTCTGTTCTCTAGTCTGAGGCCTCTTTGTTAGAGATGGAATGAGGTTCTGGGACTCTGTCTCTGATCTTAAAGTTTGGGGCCATCTCTGAGATGTGATTGAAAAATATGGCGAATGTTTAAATTTCTAAAAATTTGTCACAGGAAAAGACATATTGCCACGAATGCTCCTCAGAATACCCCCCCTTGCTTTGAGCCCATCCTACTGCTCTCACTACCTTCGGAAGCAGTTCTTCAAGTCCTCTTTTGTGCCCTCACTGTGTGAGCATGGCTGCCTTAATGTCCTGAGTCAGTTCAGAACATCCGCTTTTTGTTGCTGTTTTGACTTGGGGAAAGAGCAAGAAGCTGCATAGTTGCTGACCCAGTGAGTGAGGTGGATGGGGACACAGGCTGATGCTTTCATCAGTTGCTACTGGATCACGCTTGGCAGCATTCACCATGTTTGTTTAATCATACCTTGTAAAGATACTCATGAACTTTCACGACTGCTTCAGAAAGTTGACAAGAACGATGGAATGAGTGTGCTTGAAGTAAGGGGTAGTGTTCTGAGCGGGAGTTCATGGTAACGTACCTTTTATGAAAATAATTTTTAAAGGTGTAAGTATTCACCCGACCACTCCCCAATGACACCTGGCTTTGTCTAACGTCTGCCTATCATGCAAGAGGACTTACAGAATGTCCAAGAGCAACATAAGGCCGCACCTATTCAGGAAGGAAAATGTGAGCTCTGAAGATGGCATTTACCCTCCGAACAGCACCCTTCCCTGTACCAACACTGATTAAGGGGCTGGTGTTTGTATCTGTGGCTGTAAGAAAGCTGCCCAGGTCTTCCAGCACTCTCTTTCTAGTAGCGTAGTTAGAATCCAGTAACTTTGCTTTGTTTGTTTTTGAAGTTGACTAGGTTGCAGTCTTTTCAGATAGGTTTGGAGAAACCTATTTAGTTTCTCCTCAGATGACAAGGAGCGGGCTTCAGGTTGTAGAATTCACGGTCAGCTAATACTGACGTTCTCTCCTGCCTTAGAAGTAATACAACTGTAACACACGCTATCTGAAGACTGTATTATCAGCCTGATTCCTCCTGACTTGCTCCTTTCGGCAACATCTGTGCTGTTCGGCCTCAGTCAAAGAACTGAGTGACTCGAAGAAAAGATAAAAGGGAGAACAGTGGGAAGTAACTGGGGGCGAGGGGGAGTGGGGGAGAGGAACAAAGGCGCCATGGGAGACTTACAGCACATTGTAAAATTTGTTCTGTCCCATTGGTTGACCAGAGAGTCTAGCCCAGTGCAGCCCTGAGATTACTGATCATCAAATAAGAGATCCTCTTCCCTAACATGTGGTCTATAGATGCTATTCAGTCTTGTTTGTGACCTCAGGAACTTGGCGTTCCCAATCAGAAGGGGGGTGGCTGGCTTTCCTTCCGTTCTCATATCCAAGGAACTGCCTACTGAAAAAAGAGGCTGGGTCAAAGCAGCCAGACATTTCCACCTTCTGGAGCCACTAGGCAGGCCATCGCCTCTTCAGAATGGAGTCTTCTGGAATTCTGAGCATCTTCATGCTATCCATCCTCCT
>PVJA010015813.1:11301-37947 GCA_004027025.1 Myocastor coypus | reverse complement strand
TTCTAAGGAAATAAATAAGCATCACAGACTTACTGTACTGAGTCTTCTGATACTGTTTCTCCTAAACTTATAGCTTCTACAGTAACTTATGTAAAAGTAAATGAGGCGAAAGTAAATTATCATATTAAACTATAAAAAGTCCACTGAATTTTGTATAATTTAATGTGAGAGATAATACTTCATAAAACAAACATCAAAGTTGTTTAATGATAGAAGTAGTTTGGGTTCTGGTTCTATATTTAATTTGTGTTTGCATTTTGGCTTCAGTTGTTTTACTGCAGAGAACTATTTGCTTATGTAAGTTATAGAAAAAGTTGCCAGTAACATCAAAGCTGGTTTTGATAGCAAGATAATCAAACCACTCTCTTAACCATAATGCTGCCAGCAGGAAATTCTTGGAGGCCAAATTTAATGAGGTGTTACTAGATAATAATATAAAATTATCTTTTCTTGGAGATAAAGCTAGCACTGTGGTATTACTGAAATCCTAATTAAAGAAGCATCTAATCTAACTCTTGTTAGAATTGGGAATAGAAAAATGCTTTCTTGTGATTATCTGCTACACTTGCTGCTAATGAATTTCTGAAGCAATAGAATCTGAATACGAGACTACTATCTACTTCCACGTTGAGTTCAACAAACTTAAAAGTGATTTTGATGATTTATTGCTATGGAACAAATCATCCTCAAATGTAGTGGCTTAAAATAATATTTGGCTCATAACTCTAAGATATGGGAAGGGTTTCCTCAAAATGCAGGACTGTGTTTCAAGGACAATTGTGCAGAAAGAGTGGGACAGAAATTCTGTCCCTTGTTTAACCTCACCTGAGACGCTGTGTGGCATCACTTCCACCTTGTTATCTGTTGAAGCTATCACAAAACTCAGCTACAGTGCAGGAAAAGGAATGTAGACTCCGCTTCTTAATGCAAGAGTGACAAGTTTCCAGAGAGTGAAAAATGTAGGATCAGGGTTATTTTGGAGCTCAATTTTGAAAGATACAATCTTGCACACTGACCACCTGCTAGGTGATAATTCAGTTTTTGCCCCATGATTTTACATCCAAGTCAGTTTGAAATTCTCACATGTAAAGCTTGATCTCATTTGCACTTGTGAAAACATCTGCAAGCCCAACCTTAGGTACTGAAATTTCAGGAGTGATCCTAGCAGCCATGCAGATGATTCAGTACAACCTAAGAATTATTCTCATACTATCATTGAAATAGAAAGACAACTTCTAGAAAGTTCAGAACGTTTTTTTTTTTTTAATCCCTAAAGATTACTTTCTCATATGGTGAACACTGAGTTAAGTCTTAGACTGGAGGGGCAAACCCTCCCAACCCTCAGCTTCCTAAGCAAAAGGACACAAACAGTATCATTTGCAACAAGTTTTCTCTTCCCAGAGCTCCCTTGGAAAGCACCCCTTGAACTCAAGGATTTGGTCCTAGCCACTTCTGTGTTTTTCCCTCAAAGTAACTTCCAAGAGCCTCAGGTTGTTTTTAATGGTTTTTAGCTAAAGGGTAGCTCTTCTGCAGCTTCTTGTTGATGTGGTTGAGATTCATGCATCATCTTCCAAAGGTTGTTGCCTGAATTTTTCTCATTGCCCAATCTGGAGGACTGGACACCAGATGAAGGCTACAGTTAGTGGAAAAGAAACACAGGGACTCTCTTCTGATGAGCCATATGACTCCTCTTTCTTGATTATCTAAGCAGGTAGATCTGAAGAAGGCCTCCCACACTAACAAAGCCTTTGCTGAGATCTTCCTTCAATAATTTTAGTGGTGGAAGACAACACAGCAAGTGTATCTTCGAGTATCTCTGAATGGTACATAGTGGTCTGATTGAGGTACCATGACTCTAGGGGCAATAATACGTCACACCTCTCACAGCCATAGGTGACTTCTTTCTTCTTAAATGCTGGGCTTTTGATGATCCAGGGACTGCAGGCTGGGGTCCAGTGATGCAGGCCTTCGGATTTATTTACTGAGAAGCTACAGGGAAATAGCAGCAGATCTTGGAGGTGGAGATCAGAGTACTTTTATTGTTTCTGTTGTATTTGGCAACAGAGACACTGAACTGGGGCCCTCCTCCTGTGGATTCCTATGAGGAGTCTTTAGCTAGCTAGGGATGCATTCTCCCTTCCTGGTGTTCTTTCCCTCGTGAGAGCCAAGCCAGGCCTTTTCTCTGTGACTCAGGCAGGTGCTGGGGAGAGAATTCTTGTGTCAGCAATAGCAGCCACTGACTGGAGAGGAGGAGGGTAATGACTATTCAGAAACAAGTCTGCTCTCATCATGAAAATACCCCTAATTAACAAACCCAGAGTCAGATTCTGTGTCATGGAAACATAATTTCCTTTGACTCAGAGAGTTCCAGGAATTGCTACAGGCTATGAACCTTTAGTTTCCTGGGTAGAACAGCTTCACCCTTTGCCCTGGGTATGCTTGATCAAAAGTGAATTCAATCAAACCTTTATGAACTATCTCCCGTGTGCCAGCTGTGACCCTCAAGACTCAAGAAGTGGAAACAGGAACAGCTCCTGCTCTCAAGGAACTTACCAAGGAGTATCCAGAGCTCTGAGTGGTAAACTCTGAATATTTTGAGGATCCCAACAAAAAGGTGAAAACCTGGTTTGGACACTATTATGGGCTGAACTATGTTTTCCCAAAATTCATGCATTGACCTCGTTCCCTAGTACCTCAGAATTTGACTTGGAGAAAGATGCTTGACTGAGGTAGCTAAGTTTAAATGAAAAGGCCATTAGGATGGACAATAATCTAGTATGATTATTGTCTTTATTTTTATTTTTTTTAGTGTGTGTGTTTTTGAGACAGGGTCTCGCTATGCAGTTGAGGCTGGCCTTGAGCTCACTTTTGTAGCCCAGGCTGGTCTTGAACTCGCACCAATCCTGCCTCAGCCTCCCGAGTGCTGGGATTACAGGCGTGAGCCACCACGCCCGGCTGATTATTGTCTTTACAAAAAGGGGAATTGTGAAAAATAAGTATGAGTTTATGATATATAATAGTTACATTTGTTTTAGGGGATTTAGTACATATATAACATACCTGGTAATTTTCACCCCCTTCCATTTCCTTTCCCTTCCTCAGATCACTTTACCCATTTTCAAAATGTCTACCTTTCTGTTTCCTTCATTTTCTACGTTAAATTATTTTTATTTTTAGTGTCTCATATAAAAGAAATTATATAATATTTAACCTTCCATGTGTGAATTATTTCACTAACAATTATATACATTTTCCTACAGACAACTAAAATTTATCTTTCTTTATAACTAACATTCTGTTACATACAGTGGCACTTCAGCTCATGAATTTAATTTGTTTTATCATTTTAGGGATGATGACCAAATTTGTGTTTGTATAGGGAAGAGGGTCACAGTTACTTTTATTACTCAATGCGGAGTTTGTGAATGAAAGCAAAATTTCATTGAACTTTTGTTGGGGAAACCAAACTGTGAACAAAAGTGCTCAAGAGCTGAGTATTACTGTGTGTGCATAGTATCACATTTTCTTTAGCCATTCATCGATTGTGTACACTTAGGCTGGTTTCATTATTTAGCTGTTGTGAATTGCACTGCATAAACGTGTGTATGCATGGACCACTGTAATATGATGACTCTAACTCTAGGGAAGATACCTAGAAGAGGTAGATGTGGGTCGAATGGAAACTATTTTTAATTTGGGATATAATAATATGTAGAGGGAAGACAATGTGAAAAGACATAACAGAAAAGAAATATCTACATGGCATTTCTTTCCTCTTGAGTATACAGCTCTTACCAGACTACTGTATCTGGAACTGTAAGAAACATGCTTTTGTTCTTTACACATTCCCAAAGCTATGGTTCACCTATAGAAGCACAATCCAGAATAAAACAGGGACCTTCCTGCCTGGATACTGTTTCTTCTAGCAGTATATGTAAGCTCCCATCATGGTTTTGGCGTCCTGAGGGCTTCTCATGTTTTTTTTTCTCCTTTCCAGTAAGACAGAAGTGATTCTTCAAAATGCTACTCTTCAGGTACAGTCTGAGAGAAAAATATCACCATTTTTTAAAAATCTTCTCAGGATACTTTTGATATAAGCAAAAAATGGGAGCAAAGAGAGAGTTGATGCATCTTCTAAACAATCTTGCAAATCTTGATAGAAATTTACTGGGCATCAAGAATTATGCAAGATAGTGTGGAAATGCAATGAAAAAAATTAAACAACTCTTGCTACTCAGCTTCTGAAAATCACTTGGGGAGGAAAGCTATAATCATAATAGAAGTTTATAATAAAAGATTATTATTTTATTATTTTTCAGTACTGGGGATTGAACTCATGGCCTTGTGCTTGCCAGGCAAGTGCTTATTCTACTGAGCTATCTCCCAGCCCTGATTATGTGACAGCCTAAGGCCAATAATAGAATGACTGTGGAAGAGTACAGTAGGGGTCAATGATTTATTGCCTCGTAAGTCCAGAGTCAGCTGGAACTGCACAGAGGAAGGAGAGGTCACTTCAGGCTGTGTGGTGTGAAGGCAGAGATGGGTTGCTGCAAGCTCGAGGGCTCAGTCCAGCTGAGCTGGAGAGTGCTCATTCGGCAGGAGCAAGGAAATCTCTGGGTATGTGGAACCTGGGTGAGGGTGGGACACCATGTGGAAAGCCTCAGACCTCAAACTAAGGAGATTTCATCCTTCAGAAAATGTGCAGTAAAGAAGACTTTCCAGCAAAGTGGATGTGGGAACTGAAAAGTGATTCTGTTGCTCCTTCTAGTTTCTGCATACCTGAGATCAGTCTTGTTCTGAGGTATCACTAGGCTTTCTGGATTTCTTGCCCAGCATCTTTTTTTGCCAAGCAAAAGTTCTTTAGTGTGAAAGATCAACTGCAGTCTGATACAAGTAGCTTGCCTGTTTTCACTACCACATGACCTTAACATAGAATTTCCGGAAGTGACCAGGTAACTTCAGAGAGCTGCCTTCTAGCCTTTAGGACATTGACCCAATGATTCAGCACAGAGGATTTTGCAATAGACTCATAGAACCAGACCAGCTTGCTTTTCCTAAGGAGACCTAGGAGTCCTAAGGAGATCTCAGCTGGGGCCCATGCTCCTCTGTATTGCAATTTCTTCTCTGTTCTGGAGCATACCTAATCATGTGTTCTGGAAACAGCACTGGGGAATCCAAACAAGAGCTAGGAAACAAGTCAGATTTCAGTGCAAACTCTGGCTCTGGCTATAACCAGTTGTGTGACTTTCTGTGCTACCTAAGTTCTGCTAATTAAAGTTTCCTCATCTGAGAAACAGTCACTACTTTGTTTAGTGGTTAAAAGTTTTGGTTTTGTTTTCTGTTGCATGGACCTTGTGCCTTCAGGCCAAGTGCTCTACCACTAGTCTATATACCCAGCCAGGTCACAGGTATTAAATGAGACAAATATTAGATGGCATACAGTGTATAAGTATACTATGTCTTTTTTTTTCTATTGTAAAGTGTATAATACTTCTACAAAGAATCCTTTGTGTCTCCTGGCTCCACCCTAAAGGAAAAAAGACGTGGATTTACTCACTTCCCTGTGGTACCTGTCCCCCATCCCCAACTCCCTGGCATCTAATCCAAGACCAGCATGTGTAGTGAAGTTGGCTGAGAAGAGTTCAGGAGAAAATTCTGTTGCCTGAACAGAGAGCCAAACCAAAGGACCCACCTCGCCTTGCCGGGTCTCTTCCTATAGGAACAAACTGAAAGTAAGGACGGGACATGCAGGAGGAGAGTTAGCAAACAAAGAGATCTTCCAAATAGAAGTCTGTTTCTGAACACTTTTCTTTTCTTTTCTTTTTTTTTTTTTTTTTTGTCTTTTTTGAGACAGGGTCTCGCTATGCAGTTGAGGTTGGCCTTGAGCTCACTTTTGTAGCCCAGGCTGGTCTCGAACTCGCACCAATCCTCCTGCCTCAGCCTCCCAAGTGCTGGGATTACAGGCGTGAGCCACCGCGCCTGGCGTGAACACTTTTCTAAGGCATTTTATCCACTTGTTTTTTATGTATTTGGTACAGGGTCTCCCTACACAGCTTGGACTCCTAGTGACCCTCCTCTTTCCAGCCTCCCCAGTACTGATTGGCATGTGCCACCATGCCCGGTCTTGGTAACAGCTCAGTGTGCTAGGGAGCAGGGCCAGCATGGCATATAGTACCAGGACTGAACACTGGTCCCTGCACTTGTCTAAGTCCATTTAACTATCTAGCTGGCTCTATCTACTTGTTTTTGTTTGACAAATGACGTTATAATACTTGCTACATGTAAGGGACAGTACAAAAGAGCTTACTTATTAACTCATTTAGCCCTCATGAATGCATCAAGAAGACAACTTTTTAGTCTGGGAAACTGAGTCACAAAGAGGTTATAGATCTTGTTGGAAGCCACACAGACATGTGAGGCACTGCTGTGAGAAGAGAAATTTATGTGCAAAGATTAATGGAGAACAGAGCCCATCAAGGACAGCTTCCTTTGATGAAAGGTTCAGGTGTCACAGGGGATTTAGACTTTGGTGAAATGCATCATTGCTGTCCCTCACATGAGCAGATGAGATACATAGGTCCTGCCTCCCAGGTAGCCTGGGTGAGTCACCTCATTGGGTCTTCTTGGGATGACTCAGGCAAGGCTACCCTTCTTTCCTTGATGTCTTCCTTTTTTTTTTTGAACCAGGGATCAAACTCAGGACCTTGCACTTGCCAGGCAGGTACTTGTACCTCTGCGCTATCTCCCTGGCCCTCAATTTTTTCCTTTTGACATTTAGAGGCTCCATCATGTGCCAGCACAGTGCTGGATGTGGGGGACACCTAGGTCTTTATAAGCGTCGGGGTGGACACAACAGTTTTGAGGGGAAAGGAGAAATGAACTCACAGTGACACATGCACACACTGGAAAAAGGATTCGGAAAAAGTATCTCTGCTTTTCTTCACAGAACTGAGCTTTACCTTCTTTCAGCTCTAAATGGAGGCACATTTATTTACACAGAAGCGATTGCCAAGAACTGTCTACTCACCAAGCTTGGCACTGTCCTATTCCACATCTTCCTCTTGTTCCTCCCTGCTCTTTGGACTTCTTTCCTTCCTTTTTTTCTCCCTCCCACCCCATTTTATTTTTCCACAATCACCTCAGATCTCTCCAGGACATCTCCCAAGCACTTGTTCTCTGAGGTCATGTGTTCTGGGAAAGAAACCCTGACCCAGATTTGCCAAGCCCATATGTTCTTTTGCTTTGTGATACTGGTATTTCCTGGTTCTCTGTGACCTAAGCAGTGAACTAAACATCCCAGGGCAGTCTGTCATTCCAGTGTAGTTTGGCTGGAGATTCAAAGATGAAGACTACTTGTGGGGAGGAGGCAGAGGGGAAGAGGGAGGGGAAGGACATTAGATAGGCACCAGAGTCAGGGGACAGCAAAAGCTGAATTCAAGGAGGTGAATGCTCCCTGCTGTCTGCTTCAACACCAGCATGCATCAGATCTTGCTGTAAGTCTGGTGACCCTGGGAGAGCCACTGCAGCTAGAGGCGGTGAAGGAGGAACTTTGTGAATTTTAGAGAAAGGGCTCAGGAAGGTGAGAGTGACCAGATGAATCAGTGTCCTCCTATTAAGACCGCTTGCTACCCAAGAACAAGCCAGGGATTCAGAATATAGCTTTAAGACTTCTATCAGCAGAGCTATCTTATTTCATTTCTATTAACCTCATTGCCTTGTCTCACCTTCCCCCAAAGAAATGTGAAATACTGCCAGGTTCTGCATACAGCTTCCTCTAGGTCTGGCAGTGACTCTTCATGCTTTTCACTCATAAAAGGCAGGGAAACTTGAGGGCTCCATCTCTGTTTAGATGCTCTGCTCTTGCCCCAGAGCAGGGCCTCTGTCATTTTTTGTTTCCTTGCCTGCCTCAGTTTCATCTAGTCGACTCCCAAAACATGTTGTTGGGTACTTTAGAAGAGGAACAAACATACTGTTGGAAATGTGAGCTCTGCAGAGGAGACACATCTAAACACAACACACAGAAGAGCATGCATTAGTATGTGCACTGACTTTTCTCTTGATCATTTTCAAAGGGATATGGTACGATAAAAACATGCCTCCTACATCTGATGCCTTTTCTTGCTTCTATGAACTCCATAAGGCCAAAATGATCCTTTAAGGAAAGAGGTTCAGGGAAAGACCAGGCGATACAGACTTTTATTAGGATAGACACCTCCAACCCTAAGATTTTCAGTCATTACAGAATGTATTCTGGGGTCAGATTAGGCCTGGCCACATACTCTGCCTTAGGACCCACAGAGACATAGCTGGGATGACGGCAGCAGAGGCGATGCTTACTTGTCTAGGATTCCTTTGCAGTGTACTGCCCCTTCTTCAAAAGCACAGCCAAGAGCGTACCGAAAGTCACGGCATACTCACCCCTTTCAGAACTGAAAACTTTAGGAAAGGAGTTGGCAAGGAGAAGAGGAAGTGTATAGAGTCAACAACAGGTTGGGGGATGGACAGTCATGGTGCTTGGCAGACGGTTTCTGGACCAAATGACAAGTCAGGAGTATGTGGGATAGACCATCTTTCTTTCCAGCCAGGCCTAGCACAGCTTCCAAACTCATCCTAGGTGCAATGGATAGGTGAAGCGTCTAGACAGCTGAGTCCAGAGCATGAATCACGAAAGCCTGCTCTCATTTAACCAGGGGATCAACTTTATTTGGGATGCTCAGGAAAGGTCAAAGAATGTGTGGTCTGCCTGAGTCCTGAAGGGCGAATGAAACAGGGAGTGAAATTAGCGCTGGGAGGATGGGCATGTGGCAAAGCTGGAACTATGGGTCTGGAAGCACAAAGAAGAAGAGAGGCCAGAAGGAGTTTCCAGGATGAGAGCATACAGGAACCATGTCAGCAGGCAGAGGCTACCATGGCACCTGGAGGGGTGGAGCTAAAGGGAAAAGCCCAGCCACGGGACCCCAGGAGTCAGGAGGCGCTGGGGTCTCCACTGTTGTTTCTTTCCACTAGTGAGTGTTTCTGGCAGAGGTTGCTGCACCTAGAGCCTGTAGGAAGATGTGTTACACATGGAAGCTTGTGTAACAGCAGAAGGTCTGCTTGGAGCACTGGGAGACCCCGTGATGACCTGGCGCATCTGTGTTTCTGCTTAAGAAGGCTGTGTTCTGCCTTCCTAAGGTCCTTCCTCCCCAGCCCAAGACCACAGTTCTACAGGAGACTTGCCTTAGGAGTTGATCTCTTTTATTAAGGTACCATTTGGACAGTATACAAACAACACACGCAGAGACTACAAACCCACACATGGAATAAATTATAAAATCTTGATTTGAAAGTAGACAGAAGAAGCTGTGCTACCAGGATCCCCTCCTGGTTTAGCATCTGGAGGGCCAGAGGGTGCTAGCAGACTTGAGAGGCTGATAAATCCGTGAAAAATGTAATGTCAAAGCCCTCCTCCAGGCCCCAATTTCTTCACAAAAATGGATGCGTGCATGTGCATGCACACACGTGCACGCGCGCGCACACACACACACACACACACACACATGCACGCATGCACCCCCACACACACACACACACAGAGCGGGTCGGGGGGATAAATGACAGTAAGCCCAGCAATAAGCAACACGAGCCCAGCTTACTCTTTGTAGATGAATGCCACTAATCAATCCTTATCAGTTCCTCTTCACCTCCTTGGAGGTGTGGGGAGGGAGTGCAGGCCCGGAGCCCCATTTGGTCAGCCTGGGCTTCATGGTGAGCATCTCACAGTTGCCTCACAGCACTTTTGCTTTCCTAACCCCCTGCTGAGCCTCATCTGCCTCTCTGTAAGGATGAAGGTGTGGAGGACCACTTGAGCAGCTCCCCTTGAAATAAAAGCGACTGTCTCCATTTTGACTGAGTCTGACCCTATTCCCTTGTACTGAAGTGTACAGAGCTGGCTAGGACTTCTCATTATCCTCTCAACTGGCCTTAAGCAGTGTGTATTGGTCTAGCCGAGGTGCTGGTGGTAATATTTGAAGATGGCATGGGTGTTTCCCTGATAACAGAACGAAGAGCCAATGCTCCATGGTGTCAGCTGGGATTGAGCCTCGAGATAGAGGCTAGGACTTCCTGGGGCTTGAAAGATTACACATCAGAGCTGAAGCACCAGACCCCCAAAATATGAGATACTATCTCAATAACATAATATAAGTTACTTCTTCCACATATCCTCTCCGAATATGGTGGAGGTGAATGCAGGGCTCCTACCTAGCCCAGCCCACAGTGCTCATCTTCTTTCCACAATTCCCTTCATTGCTCATCTTCTTCCCACAATTCCCTTTCGAAAGCCACTCCCACTTCTCCAATGAATAAAACCCGAGTGCAGCCCTGGGTCACTCACTTGGTTCCGGAAAGCCATCTTCATGGCTGGACTTAGGACCCCTTGGCTCCCCAGTAATTATATATATATATATATATATGTGTGTGTGTGTGTGTGTGTGTGTGTGTGTGTGTGTGTCTTAGTGTCTTTGTTATCGCCGTGGGTTGCACTGGGAGTGGTAGATTGGAATTAACTTGGTGGAATTCCAATAACGTGGTTTTAGGATTGTAAGTTTAGAGTTAGGCCAAGACAAGAACCAGGAAGGGACTCCGACATGAAAGGACTCCCTCCTCCTCCAGGAAATGCACTAGCCAGCAGCACTGTGCAAACACCCCACCTACACTGTGGTGCTGTGGAAGTGACCTCAGCCACTAAGTCTCAGACTTTCTTATGCAGATGTTATTGGAAATTCACAGGGTTGCCCAAAGAATTACTGACTTTGGGTCTTGCCAAGTACGAGCCAACTCGAGTGAAATGTTCACAATCCCCTTTCTCTCTTGTCCTCTCATTACTTTTTCCCATTTCTCCATTTTTATCTCCAGTTTTGTGTATGTCCTCGGTGGTCACATGACCCTGGTGGCACTGAAAGCTCCTTGCGACCATCAGGTCCTTCCTACCCCAACAGAAACTGCTAGAGTGTGCTTCTCCCAGCATGACACTGTCTCACGGGCAGACACAAGGGGTGGGCTATGTGGCCAGGAGACAGAGCGCACAGAGGAGAAGCATGCATAGGCTGTGGGCACAGTGGACATGATTGCCTTGGGGACAGTGGCGAGATGCCACGAGGAGGGACACAGGAAGATTAGAGAGGTGGGTGGGAGGAGGGGGACTGGCCAGAAGCCAGAACACAGACATGACACTGCTTACAACTTCAGCAGAAAGACTGCCCTTTCTGGAAGTGGAAGACCAGCATGTAAGAGATGTAAGTTCCTCGTGGGTCTGCCCACCAAGAGGCCAGCTTCTGGGTCACAGTCTATAATGACTTAGATTCTGCAGAAAACCCTTTGCATCTCTCCATTTTTTCTGTCCATCCAGCCAGCCACTAGTATGCACGAAGAGCCTTAGAAGATGCAGCCTGACCAAGTAGCAAACTCTCTGGGCTCACTTAGCACCTTTTATTCAGGAGTAGTTATTACAGTCACTCAGCTGGAGTCAGGACAGTAATGCTATGAGGTAGTAGCGAGACAAGCAATACCCCTCTTCTTAGAGCTTGAGAAGTACTCAGAGTTACAGTGTGTACAGCTTAGATGTGGTCAGGGCCAGTCGAGTGCAGGGCCCTCTCTGCACCCCAGTGAGCAGATCCTTGCTCTCCTCTCTAAAAGGCCTTGCCTTAGCTCCACTTGGTCTGACCTTTTCAGCGAGGCCAACTCTGATGCTTTTCACACCAGTGTGGGCCTCAAGTCATCTTTGAAGTTCACGATGGGCCTTGAGCAGGCCCAGAGCTTTTCCCAGGAGGCCAGTCCTGCAGCAGGTTCTGGGTCAGTATCTGATGTGCCACTGTCACTAGAGTCAGAGGAACTCTGGAAGCAGATTTCACAGTAGGGCCTGTGGCAGTGGCAGAAGAACTCATCTGAGCTGCTGGACTCAGTGTCAAGGTAGTTACATTGAGAAGACAGGGAGGGGCAGCCAGAGGACGCTGGGAGCTGAAGCTGTGGCTGCTCTGGCAGGTCTGCTGAGGTGGGCAGGCTGGGGGCAGCGGGTCTCTGTGCCCTGGAAGAGGCTGAAGGCTGATGAGGAAAGGCTACATTGCCTGCCCTGGGCCCCTGGGGCTCTGCCTGGCCTTGTTTGCTGCCTGCTCCAGTGCCTGGTCTCCCTTGAGGACCTGGGAGAAGTGAAGGCTTCCTGGAAGAGGACCTTGATACTTTCACATCAGCAGTTTGGTGACCTGGCCTGGGGCTGTCCCCATTGGGCACACTCAGCTCACTGTGTGTCCCAGAAGCAGTCTGATCTGTCCGACGCCCCACATAGGAGGGCACAGAGCCAGAAAAGTGTGAATGAGCCCGCTGAGCTGCCCGCCTCCTCCTCACTATGTATGGGCTCAAGCCCAGTTCCTTGGAGATGGGTATCTTTTGTGGGCTGCGGGCAACACTGCCCTTCCAGAGTTGCTGGGGACAAGACAGGGAGTTGGGGAGTGGAGCCCTGGGGCCCAGACCCAGCTCTTGTATGACTTCCTGAAGCTTCTCCCTGACCACCAAACTGACCCTAGGGAGCTTCTCTGATGGCTCCTCTGAGTTCTGCCTCTGTCTCTGGGGATCAGAGGCCCCTCTGCCTGGAATGAGATCCTGGCTTGGGGCTGGGGGTCCTTGGTCTCTTTCTGAATCCTGGCTCTGCTCAGCCTGTGGCTTCTGGCCATGATCTAGCTCTAAGTGATCAGAGAAGTCTTTCAGGTCAGGTATCTTCTCCTGGCCTGGGGAAGGGCTGGCTTTCCTACCAGGGACCCGGTGGCTTTGCACTCGTGGGGAAGGCGCTGAAGTGCAATAGGGATCCTGGGAAGCTGTACCAGGATCATTCTGAGGAGCAGAGGGATGTCCTGAGGGTCCTTGTGCCAGACCATGAGCGGAGGCTGCAGCGAAGACCCCTTTGCCCTGGGAGGAGGTGGGTGGGACAACCCACTCTGGGGAATCACAGGCATACTCAGCAGACATCAGGCTCACAAGCTTCTCTTTGGCGTTGTTCACTTGCTCCTGCAGGCTTTCAATCACAGCATTTTTCTGTAAAGTAAAAGCAAACCCTTCAATGGAAGATGCTGAAGGTTCCATATTGCCTCTCACAGTGGCCAAGTGTGGCCCTGGAACATGATGGTTTAAATCCCAGTTCTTCCCAATGGATGCTAGTGACCTCTGGTCCTCAGGCGGCAGCTCCACCATGTGAAAGGAGTTGATGAACACAAGCACTTAGCATCAGTGACATATGGTGCCTACCTGAAGGTTGCTATGGTCTACATCTCCCTCTTCCATCTCACTGTGGGAGAGAGGAGGCCCGAGCTAACCATCTGCTGGGGCTACAGCATCCTGTCACCTACCCTAGAGCCAATAGGGTCAGGTCATTCTGCAAGACACTGGTTTGGGCAGTGTTTGGGACAGTCTAACTCTGGGGTGCTAAGAATCAGAAGAACATCTCCAGGGGACAAACAAATGGGGAAAATATTTTTTTTTTCTTGCTACACAGTCTAGAAAATGGTAAAACAGAGAGAAGGGTGGAAATTCAGAGCTCAGCAAATCAGACTGGAGCCTGAAGAGGACAATGAGTAACAAGGGCTTGTGTTATCACCTCCCTTGGCAGGGCCTCAGGGGGTGAGAGGCCAAAGCTACCATCTGGCAGCATTAGCTGTCAAAATCTCATCATGAAGTATATGCATAAGTATTACTGTAGAAACTTATGGCAGACAAACAGAAAACTATTACTGGGTCTTCATTCCAGATAGCTTAAATCAAGTGCTCTAGAATGGAGTCTAGAAGATGGATGGGGTTGGACCAGTTCTGCAGCTGAGCTGCCCACCCGCTGCATGGATGTCAGTAGATAAACAGGCTGTGCCCAGGGCAACCGGCAGGTGACAGCTGCAGAGGTGTGCCCATCCTAGCTGTGAGGCCCTGGGGCAGGAAGGGGGAGCAGGAGTTTCGGCAGTGGGTGTGCGAGGCCTGACCGCACCTGTATCTCTTTCTGTGGTGGGGAATGGGCTGTACACCTCAGACTCAGTATCCCTCTTTGGAAAATCCTGGTGCTCAAAGGCCGAGGAACAGGTCTGAGGTCTTCCTGGGAAAGAGATGGTCTTGGGGCAGAGGACACAGGGTCACGAGTTTGGGGAAAGGGACTAGCTCGAGCACCTGTTCCTGGAAGGGAATAGCTGCATCCAGGAGTCTGCCTTTCTGTTGCCTCAGAGGCTGAGCATGTGGCCAGCCATTCACCATGTCCTGGAGACAAATGGATAACTAATGCAAGTTGCTGGAGTTGCGGGTACTTCTCACATTTACATGGAAGTCTCGCCCAGAATTGGTTCTCCAAGGAGGAGGCAGTAACGGAAAGGGAGAAGGATCGGCGCTCAGGCAGTGGTGCCCAGGCGGCCCCACTGCTCCGTGGGTAGGAGGAGGGAGAAGCTCCCCCTAGGCTACGTACTCTTTTCACTCTGGGATACTCTGTTTCTTTACCATCTGGACAGCAGCCAGGGGCAGTGAGCAGCTGGTGACTCAGTGGCAGGGACTCCCGGCTGAGCACCTGCCTGGCTGTCTCCTCTTCCTGCCTGAGGAGCAGCGAGGGCTGGGCGCTTCCCAGGGAGCTTAGACAATCAAAGGTTCACCGGCAGAAGAGTGGCTCACAGGGCAACGGGGAGGCTCTTGCTGGTGTCCAGGACGTGCTGGGTCTCTGCCTCCCCTCTTAAGCTTCTCTCAGGGTGATGGTGGTGGGTGTGAGGGGACCCGAGGGCTTCCCTCCTCCACCGGCCCCTCCCCCAAGCCTTAGACCTTGCTCAGTCAGTGAAAAGCCATCAGCTGCCAGCAACACTCCCCCTCCCTTGGGTGAAATCTGGGTGCTCCCCTTTTATGCCTCATCTACAAGTTTTTTTGAGTACTGGAACATACTGCAAGCCTTTTGCTGGGAAGAATACTCTTCTCCCAGCAAACCAAACATCTGAAGCTGCCTGGAGCCCGATTTAGAAATATTAATGTAAACAGTAAATTTCCCTTTTCCAGAAAAGGAAGCAGTACTCTGTTTTCACAATGGCGGATGCTAACTAGGGGTGTGGTCTGGGGCACCACCAGAGGGAGGCTGAAAGGGATCTTCATGGCTGCTGGCTGGACATGAGCTTATTAATGGTTACTCTTGGCACTGGCAGTGAGGGGGCAAGCTGAGGCCCACAGTGTGTTTCAGGGGGTGCAAGCCTAAGGAGCAGTGGAGCCAGCTTCTTGATTCTCTGGTGCCAGGAAGAGAGTGACAGGCCAGCTTCCTGTGCTGCAGAGTATGGAAGGTTCTGGTTACTGCCATCACACCACAGGGAGGCTAGGAGCAGATGTTGTCCCTCTCAGCTTCTGGGGGACCCCTGTCCAAAAGGGGCATGTAAGAGAGATGTCCTGTCCAGGGAACAGGATTGAGGAAGGCGTCCGGTGCCAGAGGGGGCTGCGGAGGAGGGAAAGGGAAGCCAGCAGGCAGGGTTGGGACCTGTGCACTGCTGCAGTGGGAGAGGTTTGTTTTTATCTAAGGGACAGGGCTGATGGCAGGGCACAGACCCCAGACACTTCCTCACTCCCATGAAGCCCAGGACTGGCTGCTGCTCTCAGGCCTCATCTGGGAAAAATGCCTCAGGTCTCAAGGGTGCTGGGAGGCAGCCTTTTACCACCTCTGCCTCTGCATGCTGTGGGGCTCTTCCTCTCGGGCTTAGGTACCTGTGTGGATAGAGCAGATTCGGCCACTGCGAGGGATGCAGAGGAGTGTGCTGGAGTGCACGGCTCACGTGGTGCCATAAGGCCAAGGACTCTGTCCGTGTGGCCTTCTGTGTAGCTGGGGTAAAACACTTCTCTGAAGTCTTCACAGAGCATCAGAGGCAGGCTACTCCCATGCCAGATGGGCAGAAGGCTGGCTCTGGAATGGTGCCCTGAGAGTGTAGCTGATAGTAAAGACACAGAGAGGAAGAGGGCCGGTGGAGAAAAATGGCCCGCAGCTAAAGGTCTTAGGAGAGGCCGGAAGGTGGGGCCCATGGGTACCTGGCAGGCTCAGCCTGCCCAGTGGTGACCCTTAGGTGTCTCCCACACTTGGTCTTGGAGGACTGATCACATCTGGGGACAGTCCTGCTACTAAAATATTCAGTTTTCAAATAGCACCAATTCAAGTATGATCTGTACTAAACACACTATGGGACGTGATTTAGTTGCATCCAATACTAATATCCTGGGCCCTGTGCCTTCCTCCTGAGGGACGTGGCCCTCCCACTTGCCCCTGTGCCACTGGGAGCCACATGCCACTGTCTGGGACAGAGGCCAGCTCTGGTTCAAAGACTGGAGGAGGAAGGGCTGAGTGGCCTGGAATCCATCCCTACCGGCAGACTTGTCTGGCTTTGGGGTTGATGGCTGACTCCAGCACCTGGAGAAGACAGTAGGGCCCCATGGGGGCCTGAACTTGAGGCACTGCTCTGTGAAAAATGGAGGTGCCACACTCATGGTGGCCTCCCTGCAACTCAGCCTTTCCAGGACTGTCCTCTGCTGGAAATACTTTCCCGGTACCCTCTGCCCAGCCCATTCCTACTTAATCTTTAACTTCTGTCCCCAGAGTCACACTTATGATTTTGCTTCCTGACCAGTATAAAAACTGGGAGCCCAGCTGCTCCCTGAATGAGCAAAGTGGATCTTGTCAGTGTGGAGGCAAAGCCTTGCTTGTGGGAGGTGGGAGGGCGCTGGAGGTGGGGTGGGGCGACACTGGCAGTGACGGCAGCCAGGGTGAGCGCCCGGCCTGGCCTGGGCAGCACAGCTCACCTCTGTGAGCAGCCTCTCCATGGAGCTCTTCTCGCCCCGAGGGTGGCAGTTCTGCTCCTCACCAAACTGCAGCTGGAAGCTTCTGCTGGGAGAGCTGAAGTACTTGGCCATGCGTCTGATTGTTTGGTTTTCCCCTTCAAATGCCTTCCATTGCTTCAGCTGTTAGAAAAGAAGAACACATGTTATTTATTTCATTACACACCCAGAAATACATTCCCTCTCGCTTTCTCATGGGCACCCAGGCATGGCACCATCCCGGATGCACATGTGCTCAGCTCTCTCTGCTCCAAATGCACTTCGTTTTGGGAGGCTCAGAGCCAGTAAGGACTGCAAGTACAGATAATGCCAAGATTATGTGGTTTAAAAAATTTCCAGGGAAGCAGTGATAGGTAGATGGAACAGCCCTCTCTGCCACTGCCAAACTGATAAAAGAAACCAGAATGAACTATAACTCTAGAGCCAGTTTTGGAGCAGTCATGAGGGAAAAGATTTTAAACACCATGTGCTTCCAATGAGAGGAGCTCTTTCTAGTCAGATGTGGCCATCTCCAGTGGTTCTGCGTGTCTCGTGAGTCAGGATGCGCCTCTTGCCATGGAGGACCCAGTTCCTGGTCGTGGCTTCACACTCAAGGTCCAGACAGAAGACCAGATGTTTGACACGTGACCATATTTCTTTCTCTGACGAATGAGCAAAGACTCAGGGAGTGTGACTCGTCCAAGCACACCCAGAGAGCTAGCAGCAGATGCACAGCTGTAACCAGGGCCTGCACCACACACGGGATGAAGACACAGCCTGTGAGCAGTGGGGGTGCTGGGCCCAGCTCCCCAGCAGAAATGGGCCTCAAGATAAGCTGTGGAGGTACAGGCAGGATTCCCCTGGCTGGGACAGAGCTGGCACAAAGGGGTTGCTCAGGGACCTTGGGACATGGTGTCCACTTAGTGTGCACTGTGCTGTGGGTGACGCGGGCCATAGCCGTGGTGGCTCCCCTCTTTTTCCCTCAGGAATCTCCATGACTAAGTGGCCAGTGAGGGCCACTCCGGCACCTTAGGGAAACATGGCTGAGGTGTCTTGGGGAGGAGACATCACAGGAAAGCGTGGATCTGCTTGCTCAGTCACCGAGCACTCATGTTCCTCAGATCCCTCCCAGATTTGGCTCCACACTCTCACCCAAGGCTTCTGGGTCCTCTGGTAGCTGAGCATACATTGTCACAGTGCCAGGAACCTGCACAGACTATGCTAGCCCAGGCCAGGGCCTGCCACTGTCTACACTTCCTGAAGGCCTTCTTCCCGCAGGGGGACACAGCCTACTCAAGAGACACCACAGGGTCACTTTCTGCCCTGGAGGAGAGGCAGATCCCTCCTGGGGTTACTCTACACACACTCCCCGAGGATGCCAAGGGCTCCTGGTCCCCTCTTCCTTCCTGTCCCAAGCACTGGCTAGCCTGAGCTCTCTCTGTGGTGTGGAGGGACAGCTTGTTGGGGCTTCTGGTCATCCCTCCCTAGGCTGGGCAGATGGAGCGAAGGAGGCCCTCACCCATCCCAAAGGCCTCCCCTGTGCAGGCCTGGCCCCTCAGGCTTGCTGAAGTAGTGATATAGGTCACAAGCACTCCTTCCGACAGAAGGACAGACATGGGCTCATCTTCTCAGCCTCGGCATTGCATGACTCCTGCCCCCAACAGAGGCCCATGCCCCTGTGAGCCCCTGGAACCTGTGAGCATCACCCTTACAGAGCAGAAGGAACCTTGCATGCATGATATGGGGAAGGGGAGATGATTCTGGGTTGTGCAGCTGGGGCCAACGTCATCATGAGAATCTTACAAGAGGGAGGCAGGGATCAGAAAAGGAGATGTGACCATGGGGGAGACAGGAAGAGATTGATGAGGATTGGCTCAGAAGGGGAGGCAGGGACAGGGGACCAGGAATGCAGGTGGCCCCTAGCAGCTGGGAAATCAGGAAATACATTGTCCTGAAAGGCTCCAGCCTGACAGGTTTGATAGCAGGTTCACCCGCAGATCCCTGACATCCAACACTGTGAAAGTGGTGTTGTTTGAAGTCACTAAGCTCGTGGCCATTTCCTTCAGTAACAGGAAGCCTCTTCAGTGGGGTGAAGTTCAAGTCACTAACAGGACACACCCTGGCGTGCCTGGGTCCCTCACCTTCGCCCTCTCTGCTGGTTCCAACTGTGCTCAGCTCTCTGTCCCTGGTCACAGCAGGGTCCCATCTGACACACCACCCCATCCTTCCCTGACTCTGTGACCTCTTACTACTGTCCCTTGGAGGCTAACTTCAGTCATCCATGGGCTGGGAAGGTGCCACTCTGTCCCAGGCAGGTAGGCATGCGTGCCATTCCCAAAGCACCTCGTGCAGAGCTGTTCTGCCTTTCCCATCTGATGCCCCAGACTGCAGGGGAGCCGCTGAGACCCTGAGACCTGGGCAGAGGGGTAAATAATGCAAGCTTTCCTATGAAAAGCGCTGAGGTCTCTCAGGGCTGCCAGACACAGACAGGCAGCTAGAAAGCTAAAGAAACACTCGGGTACCAAGGAGGAAGCCTTGTCCTGCCTCATCAGAGGGGTGAAGTCACAAAGGCAGAGGCGGCCTGATTGCTGGTGGTGACCTCAGTGCTTGGCATAAACACTTAGGCATTTCCTGAGTTGGGCCGGGAGGGCTCCTAGGTCTCTGCCTCATTGTCTTCGTTCCAGCCAGCTCTCTGGCGCCCCCTAGAGGCCCTTGGGGTTACCAAGGCCTGCGCTTTCCCCAAGTCCCCTTAGCTGTCTCTGAAAGTCAGGCTTCAGAGGAGCAGGCTTGGTTGGTCCTGCAGCTCTTCTCACGCTCATTTCCAAATTTGCTCAGCTTTGCCACTGTTATGGGGACACAAGTCTTGCAGGATCATTCTCCTGAAGATCTCTGAGCCAGAGCTCTGAGCCAGAGGAAAACCAGTGTAGGGCAAACCTCAATCATTGTTATATTTTGAAAAACAATTATACTTTGGGAGGCTGAGTTAGGAAGATTCCAAGTTTGAGTTCAGCCTGGACAACTTAGTGTCAGTGTGAAGGCCTTGGATTCAATTCCCAGTACCACCACCAGCAAGAAAAAAAAAAAATGTAATTTGCTAGTAAAATACAACAGATTATAAAATATATATTTTCATTCTACATCATAGGAAAAAGCCCGAGAGAGAAGATATAAGAGGAGAGCTAAAGTAAGACAAAGCGAGCCCAGGAAAGCCAGGAGGGAAGGGAGAGTGAGGCAGGGAGAAGGAAAGAAAAGCAGCACAGCTCCACTCCCCGTAATTCCAGGGCCCTCCACCTCCACCAACAAAGCACTGGTTGCTCAGTTACAACTGGAAGTCAGGTTTCAAGCTGTGCATCCCCCTGCCTTGGTGGCTGTGTGCAGAAAGGTGTGTATGGAGACTCCGTACTATCCTAGATCTAGAGGATCCAAAGGCAGGGTGCAGAGGATTATTGCAAGGGTGGGGGGCAGTGGTGAGGGGAGGGAGCAGGCCAAGGCCACTTTCTGGAGGATGTCGTTCTCTGCACTTTCAGATGGAGGTCTTACATGATTTTATAGTCTTATGTGCGAAGAACTGTTTTCCTAGCATAATACATGTATTAGGGGTTTTCCCCTCATGGTCTCAAAATGGCTGCCATTCCTCCAGGTATTACATTTGTTCAAGACAGGAAGAAGATAAAAGGAGCACAGAGATCCTATTTATGACTCTCCCCATCCCCAGGAAAATGAAAAGCTTTCTTAGAGGCCTCTCTGAAACCTTCCAGTGTTCCAAACAGTATCACAGGACACTTCCAGCTATAAGGAAATCAGCAAAACAAATGCTTAGCTCTTTCAGGCTAAAGAGAGGAGACAAGGACAAAGGGGGCTGCTGGCTGAGGTTTGCCCACCAATAGTGCTGGCCACAGGGCTGAAGAGAATGCCTTTCTCCTCCATTTCTCCTCTCTGCCAAGAAACAGCCCTTGTTTTTTAGAAACTGAGTTTGCTGTATCCCAGACAAAAGCCTCTGTGGTCAGGCGTTTCCTTCAATTCGTCTTTTCTTTTTTTTTGCAGAACTAGGGATTGAACCTGGGGCTTTTGCACTGAGCATATCCTAAATCCACCCCCTCTTTTTTTTTTTTTTTTTTTCAGGACTGGTGCCCGAACTTACGACCTTTCACTTGCCAGGCAGGCACTTGTGCCACGGAGCTATCTCTCCAGCCCCCCCCCCCCCCGTCTCTTTTTATTTTGAAGCAGGACTTTGCTAAGTCACTAAGCTGCCATTCTCCTGCCTCAGCGTCTCAGAGTGCTGGAATCATAGGCATGCGCACCACGCCCAGCTTTAATCCGCTTTTGCCTTCAGATTTGGTGAAAATGTGTCCTGTTCTGACACAGATGCAAGACCTATCCTTGGAGTCCAACGCTGCTGCTGACGGCTTGTCTCTAGTTATTTTGTTGAATATTGTAATGAGCATTAAAATTCTCTGCAGAGGAGTGAAAAGGGCCCCGCCTGCGCGTGTCAGCATCACGCTTCCCCTGCACTGGTGCCTGTCACCTCCAGGACCGCAGAGGAAGTGGTGGGGTGACCCGAGACTGCAGTGGGCATGGGAATGCAGGCCTGCGTGTGGGGAGAAAAGGGACACTGGGGCAGGAAGGCAACAAAGTACCTCGCTGGGCGCAACGTCGCGCGTCCGTAATGCCAGCTACTTAGGAAGATGAGGCAGAAGAATCACAAGTCTGAGCTCAGCCTGGGAAACAAGACTCTCCTGAACTTTTAAAAAATAGAGCGAGAGGGTCTAGTTCAGCTGCTGGGTTTTAGCTCCAGTATTCACGACAAATGCGAAAGCTCTTTGCCGTGCCTGGCCCACCAGATCAGCATCTGCCCCAGCCGGACTCTGTATTCGTGCCACAGGGGATGGAAGCCCACAGGCTCACATCCTCCCTGAAGGAGGTCACCGTTCTGCGCAGAGGTCGCACTTAAGCCAGGAGAACGGAAACGCGAATACCGGCCCAGGCTGCGCTGCAGGTGCAGGTGCCACCGGGAAAGGGCGGCTGCGATCCAGGAGGAAGCGAGGCCTGCCGGGCAGAAGTGGCTCAGTGGGCCCGGGGCAGGGCAAGGGCAGTTCCGCAGCAGTTTCCTGTGACCCGTGGACTCTTCCTCCTTCCTTCCACCCCCTTGCTTCCTCTTCGCTGCCTGGATATTTCTGCTTCTCTCGTCCTCCCGTATATGATTGAGATTTTTTAATCCTCATAACATGAAACACATTTTTTATTTCTCCTCATTATGAAAAGAAGAGCAATGCTCCATTGTTTCCTCCCATACAATGACAGGAAAAGTATTTTAAATAATAAACTTCCGGATTTTCTTTTGTGAAATTTGCAAGCCCAAATTGGAAAGGAGAACTTCCTCCCTCACCAACTAGCTAAAGAAGTAACACTAAGGAGGCGAACTGGGCGAGGGTGGCTGGATGGGTTTTCTGAGGGGCCCTGCAGGGAACGGGAACCCAGGAAGAGAGGGAAGAAGAGGGCCCTGGTCCTTTCCACTTCACTATGTGGCACTGAAAGGCATCTGCAGAAAACAAAAGAAGAAACTTACCAGCCCCTGTGAAAACTCTAGCATGACTATGAGGCCCAGCCATGTGTAACCCTCCCCAGAGCCTACCTGGGGCACAAAGATGAAGCAGTTGACCGTGGTTGTGCAGACAAAGATGCCTCCAGATGTGAGTCCAAAGACCAGGTTGGGCCAGGCGTGCAAGTATCTGGTGACCACAAAAAGCAGCCCTGCAGCCAGGACCAGCAGGTGGACCCCGACCATGATGGCGAGGGACTGATTCACGGGAGGAGAGCTGACGTGGTCCGTCAGGCCAGCCAGGTAGGCGCCATATAGCAGGAGCAGCCCCTGGAGTGTAGTGGGGACCAAGGACACAGAGGAGGAGAAACAGCTCAGAGGGCGGAATGGTCAGAAGCAGGTCGCAATCTCCAAACCAGCGCCAATGAAACCTGCTGTAGGGCCGCTGCGGGGATTTACTAAGACAGCATGTAGGGAAACTCTTACTGTGACTGAAATACACAGAAAATGTTTAATGTAAATAAGAAAATCATATTACAGCCAAAAGATGCATTGCTAGGTGTGATGGGATAGGTATGTTCAAAGTGAGAAGTTTTGTGAGATTAGCGCCTTTCACTGTCATACATGTCTTAAACATCCGCCATGTTTTGATCACGCCTTATTGAGCAAACATTAACAGCAACTTATGACAAATCCACCTTAGTCATCGAACCTGGTGCTGTGCAACTATTGGTTCTTCTCAAAGGGAATCACAAAAGCTGACTGCTCCCGTTCCATTCAGCACACGGAGGCAGGCATGACAGTCGAGTGAAAGACACTCGTGGAAGAGGACTTCCAGAACTGCTCCAGAAAGTGGCAAGAAGGGTGGGGGAGTGTGATGGAGTGAGGGGACTCTGTTAAGGAACGTTCATGGCCATAGGCCTTTTACTGGAAGGAAGTTAAAAAGCTTTTGAAAGCAGTCACTATAGTTTTCAATCATACCTCATATAGAAGGGGGGCTTAATAAATGTTACTTTCCTCTCCTTCACTGAGAATTAGTTCATCAGAGGTCAGCAAGTTAGCTACAATACAGGACTCTTCTGACATAAAGACAGGACAGGCTCCCCTGGGCAGATGGTGTCTATAAACAGGGGAGATGAGACTTGGAGGTCAGGGTATCCCTGCAGCCTGTGCTGAGAGCTACCATGTTCAATGGCCCTACTCGGAAGATGGAGGGCAGGAAAGAAGGGCAGGAGGTGGGCTGGGACCTAGGCAAGAACGAGGCCAGGCAAGAGCTGTGATCAGTGCATCTATATGTTTCCTGCTTTGTGATAGTCTCTGTATCACCACAAAGATCTCAAGGCCAAGTTTTCCCCTTACCATGGTCATAAACTGCTCAGGTGCTCCTGTCTGCACTAAGGAGAGAAAGATTCCTCACTCCAGGTGCTTTTTTCAGATGCAGCTGCACGTGCACAGAAAGCAGAGCTTTCACCAGTGACACGTGGCTTGGCATTTGTTGGCCCAACCATGTGCAAAGTGCCACACTAGGTGTAGCCCAGGAACTGGTGACACAAGGCTAAGCCACGGCCTGTATCTGCTAGGCCCTGGCTGGTAGGGAGGCTTCAGGGAGCTCACATGCTCCTGGATATAATACAGGCATGACGCTGCCAATGGGGTGAGGTGGGGCTGGGAGCATGGCCAGAATAATGCTGGTGAGGCCAGGTAGCAGAGGACCCTTCCAGTCCCTCTCTGGCTCCCCCTGAGTAAGGGCCCTAGAGAGGATTTCTGAGCACCAGTGTGCCAGGAGGGGAGGAATCCGCACAGCAGAGCTGCTTCCCAGGTACTTCTAATGCCCAGCTCCCATGTGGGTTGGAAGGGCTGAATGTAGCTGTTCTGTGGTGGTCAGTGACCAGAGGACACAGAGGTCAGGAGGCCAGCAGGGCTGGTGCCTGGGTCACTAGCACAGCAGCAGGCATTTGGAATAGTTGGACCATTTGTATTTGTGTTAAAGGTGAATGGAATTAATAATGTAATTTGGAAATGTTTAAATAGGTTCTCATAAAATGATCCAATATCATTAAACTTGCTAAAAGGCACAGCGGCGTGAATCAGGCTCCCACACACTGAGGGCTCCAGTTTGAGTGTGTCACACATGACCCATGTGTGTCGTCTCCCTTCACTGTAAAGGGCCATGGGAGGTGACAGACTCAGATGAGGGCTCCCAGAACTCCGTATGGGTGCTAGCACCCTTCTCAGGACCCCTTGGTGATCCCCTCTCCCCCATCACTCTTTCCTCCTTCTTCCTTCATCTTACTGAACAATACGACAGTGCTATAAACTGGGAAAGGGAGGGCAGGTAAGATAAGCAAGGTGGGTCACACAGTGGAGCCCAGAGGTCTGAGCTCCTCAGACCTGTCCAGAGGCCATGGAGGACAGCTGTGACTGAATCTAACTGTATCTCCATACCGAGCTCTTGCCATGGGCCAGGAGAGACTGGCAGTTCTCCCGCTTTGACTGTTTTGTGGCTCCACACGGCTCTGAGGAGAAGCCATCATGATCTCCATTTCACAAACGAGGGCACAGAGTTCAAGAGGTGAAAGGAGGGCTATGGGCAGTGCGGGAGGGGCCGAGTTGAAATTCACACTCTCTGCATTACATGCTGAGGCTAATTTCCCCACTCACTAGGATGACACAAGAAACCAAGAGCTGTTCGCCTCCTGAAGCCTTCTCAAAAACATACTTCTATCAACGTAATGTATTCACATAGTGAAAAAGCATGGTTGCTCAGCCTGCCCATCCCAGGATGGACCTTGAAAGGAATCACTGCCAACATCTTCTGAGGGGTGCAGTGAGGGAAGGTTATCTTTAAAATCACCATGGCTATAAACCTCTGACAATCATTTACCTGGGCCTCTCTGCCCTAGTGGTCAAGAGGTGGCCAACAGTGGCCTCGTGGAAGCAGGCCTGTCCTGCACCCTCAGAGCCAGTTCTATGGCCTTCTAAGCTGGAAACCTGTTGAGAAACGGTCTGTTCTGAGGGAACCTCTTGGTGTGCAGGTGTCCAAATAGTACTCCGTGTTAGTTCTTCTACTGAGTCCAAGGACAGGTGACTTGGGCCACTATGGAAGATGCTTTGAGGGAGCTGAACATAATCTGAAGACCCCGTGCATGCTGCTATCTGCCTTCTCCCAGCCAGACAGAGCAAGTTGGGTGAGCAAAAGGCTGCAGGATCTGTGGTCCAAATATTGGAGAAAGATACAAGAAGCTTGTAAGGACACGGGAGAAGAAATCAAACCAGGTAGAATGTCTCCTCATAATTCTCCTTGCAGGGGAGCTTCAGAGAAAACAGTACTATGTAATCAACATAAAAATCAGGCTATAGAGTTAAAGAAGCAGAGTGAATCCAGATAATTTCAAGGGTGTTCTAGTTTGAATCTAAAATGTCCCCTCAAGGCTCCTGTGTCCAGAGGAGGGACTTTGGGAAGGTGACTGGACTGTGACCACCTCCTGGTGGGTTCACAACTGAAAGCCCTTAGTGGGAGATGGTGATACTTTGCAGGCAGGTCCTAACTGGATGAAACACATCACTGGGGACCAAGACTACCTTTTTCTGGCCCCTTCTCTTGTAACTCTTCACCCTTCTGGTGCCTTAAACACACTCTGCCACGGTGTTTCAGCTTTGCCACAGACCCAGGGACAATAGAGCCACCAGACCTAAAGCAGGAGCCAAAATTTCCCTTTAAATTGCTGCTCTGAGGTAGTTTGTCACAATGGAAGAAAGTGGACTATCGAGAGGATTGAATAAACATATCCAGAGAGTTGGAAAAGTGACCCTGCAAGCATAAAACGTAGAGGGATAAAAATTGTTTGGGCTTTGAGATTTATGCACCACAAGCAGGTCTCCTCTAGGTCTAAGATTTTTTGGAGGCATCAGTAATTAATAGGCCCTAATAAATTTCCATAATTTTCTCTTTATATCCATTCTCTTGGTGACAAATAGCTGGTACCCAAGTAGCTGTGGTTACCAACCTTGCATCCCAAAACGAGAGCAATCCAGACATCAGAGTACCGTGAAGCACAGAAGTGTGTATTGGTCAAAGAGCAGGACACATCTCTCCCTGTTACCTAGGAGGGACACAGGGTTAGGACTGATGGCCTCTACAGATTCCAGGTCACACAGTAGATCTTTGCAAACATCATAAGCTATATATTCTTCTACAGCATATAATTTCCCCTCCACTATACCAAAAAAAAAAAAAAAAAAAAAAAAAAAAAAAAAAAAAAAAAAAAAAAAAAAAAAAAAAA
>PVJA010015813.1:0-11201 GCA_004027025.1 Myocastor coypus | reverse complement strand
TAGAATTTAAATGAGTGACTCTGAGTTGCAGGAAGAGACTGAAGTAGGGTGAACCAGTGGTTCCTGAGCACAGGACTTCCTCTTGGTCATGTGCTTTGCTTCCATAATGATTTCAAATGATGCCTCAGCAAAGTTCAGATTATTTCACATTATAGAGGTTTATTAGCAAATAGCTGAATCCTAAGTACATTAGATCCTGCAGTGCCAAGGTTCCACTGTATTCCTAGCCCCCTATGATGCTGGAGACGTACACTATTTCCTATTAATGGAATACAGTGTGCCAAGCATATTGAATCTTTTACCTGAATTGTTTCTCTTACTCTTCACGATAGCCCTACAAAATAGGAAGTATCTGTACCTTATCTGGAAAAGAGACTTTGAGAGGCTAAACAAGTTTCTCAAGGTCATGAGAGCATGGTAGAGTGGAGATTTAAATCAGGGATGAGCAGCCTTATCTTAAAATACCACCTCTGCCTCCCAACAGTCAAGGAAGTCAACATCCCACAGCTGAAAGCTCTCATTATTGGCCTTGTAGAAGTAGACATAAGGACCAGGCTCTAGGCTGCTGCTATCTCAGGGTGTCCACAGGACAGGGCACTGGTGCATGAGGAGCAGTAGGAGTGGCAGCCACCACTCCTGCCTCTTCTCCCTCTCTCTGTACATGGACAGGCACTCACTGCATGCCACTGTGAGAACATTCCTGTGTAACACAGAGGCCAACCCAGCAGGACCTAGATTCCCCAGGGGTTGGGCCACTCACCGTCATGCTGACACCAAGGATCTGCAGGCACTGGACAGGATCGGTCAGTACCCATGTCACGAGCAGGACCACATCTGCCATCACCAGGGCTGCCACCAGCCCCAGCAACTGCAGGTCTTTGATAATCTGCAAAAGTCAAGGTCAGAGTATCCTTTTGCTTTCTGGCTACATGACAAAGGGACCAGAGTGCTTTCCACCGGCTATGGGCTCCAGGGACAACCCTCCCCAAGAGCTTCAAATGCAAACATCAACAATGCAACACAGCAAACATTTATGATACCGTTCGTGTTGTTTTCATTCATATTATCTCTGATGTTTTCATTTCTGAAACTTTTCTGTATTTTATATTTTGACAAAGGATTCAAAGGGACTTGAAAAATACATAGTTATTTCTAGATATGTTTATATGAACACATAGAGAAATGTGAAGGTTTTAACACCAAACTGTTAACTGTTATGATTTGCATCTAGTTGTCTCATGTAGTCTTTGGGGTGTGTCTCTAGAGTTTGTGATTAATTCTTGATCCAATGCTGGGATTATAGATATAAGTGCTACTGGGATTATGTGTGTGCATGCTACACCTGCCCTGGGGCAGAGAGCCTGAAGACAATACAAGGAGAGAAGAGAGGCATGCCTCTGCCTCGGCTGCACTGCTGCTACTACTCCGCCCTTTGGGCTCTTGCTGTTTTCCACCATCTTCATATGAACTGTTGCCCTCTGCCCTGTGCTGTTCTGCACATGGACTGACACCTCCGCAAACTGTGCACTAAATAAACCTTTCCTCCCTTGATTGTGGTTATCAGGTATTTTGTCCCAGCAATGAAAGAAAAGTATCTGAGACAACTGCCAGCTCAGAGGGTGGAGCAGAGAGGTAGGTACTAGAGCAGGAAATGACTAACACTTTTTTATGTACATAAATACTACTTGACTTGATAAGAAGAGGATGTTGCTTTTGCCATCATAAAAATAAGATCAAAACACATATAAAAATTAAAACATTATATATATATATATATATATATATATATATATATATATATATATACTATGACAGGATACAGGATAAAACACTGAAAAATATTAGGGAAGAGAGAAAATTAGAAATATGAGGAAGGCTCAGGTGAGAAACGTACGTAGTATGGATGAGTTGGGGACAAATGCGCATCTGTGCTTTTGATACCCACTGGAATGGAAGAAGCCCCACCAGTTATGTTTCAAGGTGTTTATAAAGTAAACATAAATCATTTGCACGAGAAAACTGCTCAAACAAATAAGGAGAGGTTCTTCAAAGCAGCCAAAGGGAAAAAAGACACATTATATGCACAGAAGATGTCAGCCTTCTCATGTTACAAGGCCAAGGGAGAAGACAGGGCAGGGTTGGCTTCAGGTTGTGACGAGAAAGGAGGATCTGGGGCTGTAGCTGAGAGCTAGAGCACTTGTCTAGCACACGTGAAGCCCTGGGCTCAATTCCTAGTGGAAAAGAAAAAAGGTAAAATAAAGTACTTTTCATGTATACAAAATCTGAATTCCTAGTGGAAAAGAAAAAAGGTAAAATAAAGTACTTTTCATGTATACAAAATCTGAAAGATTTCAACACTACCAAACTCACCTGAGAAAGACAGGTTTGAACATCTTCCAGGTTTGAAAAGGAGAGAGATACAGACAAAAAGCGGGTCTGTACATGACATTGAAAACAATGAAAGTGGTATCTACATGGAAAATATATAACTGATTTTTAATATTTAAATATCTCCAGAAGATAACTATTTACATAAAAATAATGGCAATAATATGTGGCTTATAGCATTCAAAACTCAGCAATAAAAAATCCTAAAATATTCAATTAGAAAGAACAGGTGAAAGACTTGAATAGATGCTTCACAAAAAGGATAAATAGGAAAAATAAGCATGTGAAAAGATTCTCAACACTGCATTAAGAAAATGTAGATTAAAATCACAATGAGAGACTGCTAACCCCCTACTAATATGGTAAAATGAAAAAATCTGACCAAATTAAATGTTGGCAAAGATGATTAGAAGAAATGTAGGCACTGTCAGCAGAAATGTAGATGGACATGATCACTTGGGCAAATAATTTGGACTTTCTCAAGAGCTTAAATATGTACTTATCATATTAGCCAACCAGTCTACCCTCAGATCTGTACCTAAGAAATGAAAGCATATGTCTATAGAAAGATATATACACGAAAATTCATAACATCTTTACTTTTTTGAGTTGTCCCAAACTGGTAACAACCCAAACATCCATCAACACAGTGAAATACTACTCAGCAGTAGTAACAAAGTGACTACTAATATATAGAGTAATATGGATGAATGATCATAGTACCCAGCAAAACAATTCTGCGACTAAAGTAAGTGAGGCCAAGAAAGAGTACATTCTGTATAATTCTACATAAAACTTTGAGAAATACAAACTGATCCATAATGACTGCAAGCAAATCAATTATGCCTGAGGACAGGGACAGGGACAGGGATGTAAGGATTAGACAATAGAGAGGCCTGAGAACACTGTTGGGAGGATGGATATGTCCACTATACATCATGTTTCTGGGTATATACATGTGTAAAACTTATCAAATCATAGAACTTCAGCATATGCAAATCACTGCAGGTCAGTTATGCCTCAAAAAGATAACTGAAAAAAGAACCAGTCTTTTAGAGGGATAGTGGACATTTTGTCCTTCTAGGCAATCATCTTCATTTGTGTAGTTACAGCTGAGTTTTTGGTAAATATTCACCATTACTCAATAATATTTGCTTTAAAAAAAAATCCCATTATTCCAGAGAAGTAGGCTTCAACCAAATGATATGCTGGGTCTAGGCTGAGCCTCCAGCCAATGAGGCTGATGCTTAGGCAGGCCCTGAGCTGGAGTTTTGTCAGTGAATCTGATTGAATGGTGGGATGTGGTTATGGTGAAGGCCAGTATTGGGGCACTGGGTGATTTGGCTGCCCCTGGCCTTTGGTGTGGCCTGTTACTGCTCTAGCTGTATCTGCATGCAGAGAACTGCCCATTTCATGGAGAAGACCTGGGCTCCAGGCCAGCAGGGTAAGGAGGGGGGATACTTTGCTTACTTGCTACAGCTTTTCTCTGATCACTCTCGTTCCCTTCCAGCTCACACTAGTGTCAAGCAAGCAACAGTGTCCCTGGACATCTTGTCCTCCCCCACACTGTGCCTGACTCACGGGTGCCTACAGGGCCCTGGGCGGGTGTGCAAGGAAGTAGCTTTCATGCCAGAAGCAGCCCCCAAAGCAAGGACTCCCAACCTTCCAGACCCGGGGCTTTATGAGGCCATATGACTCCAAAGTTTGAAGTGAGGAATAAGAATTTCCGTTTATTTTAAGGGAGTGCGTCCTGGTGATGTGTAGCAACCTCTAGCTTTTAATCTTCTGTGCAGCTGCTGCGTGCAGTCCACACTGTGTACCTGCTGCCTACTCACCACTCTCTTGTCCGGGACCCGCTGGGTAAACACCTTGTAGAGTCGCCAGCTTTTCCCCAGGATGGGGCCGAACACAAGGGAGGTCCCAATGCACAGCAGGGACAGTCTTAGCTACAAGTAGAAGGGGACAGAAGCAAGAGTCAGGAGAGAAGCCTTCATTATTTCATGTGTTCTAACTGCAAAACCTCAGGGTCCACCGAAGACATGGGGAAGGAAGAGGTCTTGCTGACGGTGTGCAAAGGATCGCCTCTGAGTGCGCGCATCCCACAGACCGGAAACTGCGCCTAAGAGGAGAAGTTATATTCAAAATATCACCTACCTGGATGAGAGTTTCCATTGAGCTCCCTACTAAAACTCCTTGAATTCCAAAGAGGTAAGCACTACTGTAAGTCAGACAACTGCCCAATAAGGTCACGATGTTCAGATTGGGACTGGACATCTTCACAATCCTAGAAGAGATCAGAAGAAAAGACACTGAGAGCCATGACCCCTTGCACTGGGGTCAAAGAACTGTAAGATCGGTATTTCCTTCCTGGAATCATTCCTGACACAGCCAAAGAGTGAGAGGACCCTGTTGGGAAGAAACCACTCTATGTTCCTGGGAAAACTTCTGACTTCTTTCATTTACTTTCAAAGGGAACTAAATCTGTCACTCCTTGTCTGTATAACTCCAAGACTTTTAAAGGAAGTTGACTACCTAAACACAGGTGGTATCAGAGGAAGGTTAGGGTGCTTCCTGGGGAGATCATGGTAACTGAGAGGCTGTTATATGCCACTTAGCAAAAAACAAAAAACAAAACAAAACAAAAAAAACCAAAAAAACAAAAACAAAAAACAAAAAACAAAAAACAACAACAACAACAACAAAAAACTAGCAGGTCCATACTTAAGGAGACAGTTTGGAATTTTCAGAAATGAACTGTGTGGAGGGAAAAAGAGGTCTAGGGTTTTTACATCTACTGTTCACTTTATTTTATGTGTAAATTGTTTTCCTCACTGAACATGCCCAAGAAACAGACAGTAGGAGTCAAACAGGTATTCAGGGCAGGCTTTTTCTTTTCTTCCTTAAGTGAGAGAATATTAGGGAGGCTGGAAGGTGATGTGCATGACAGGTACGTGATTTAGCTTAGGGATCTCAGACAAGCCTGGGGCATCAGGAGACGTTCAGGATGTGAACTGGTTCATTAAAGGGAGAAACCAGGCTTATGGGATAGTAACTGATAACCATGACAAACAGGTAACAACATGAGATATAACTGTATTAAAGAATTTTGAGGGGGCTGGGAAGATAGCTCCAAGGCACAAGTGCCTGCTGGGCAAGTGCAAGGTTGTGAGTTCGAACCCTGGTCCCAAAAAAAAAAAAAAAAAAAAGAACTCAAAAGAATTTTGGCTTTTTCCTTCTTTTGAGTCAGAGTCTCACTATGTATTTCAGGCTGGTCTTGAACTCACTAAATAGACGAGGCTGGGCTCAACCTCATAGCAATCCTCGCTGAGTGCTGGGGATACAGGCATGTATTACCATGCTCAGCTAAGGATGTTGTTTTAAATAGTGTATTCTACATAAATTCAATATTAATATGAATAGTCATTTTTTTTTTTTTTTTTGTCTTTTTGAGACAGGGTCTCGCTATGCAGTTGAGGCTGGCCTTGAGCTCACTTTTGTAGCCCAGGCTGGTCTCGAATTCGCACCAATCCTCCTGCCTCAGCCTCCCGAGTGCTGGGATTACAGGCGTGAGCCACCACGCCCGGCTTGAATAGTCATTTTATAATCATTAGTTTTAATTCTATTTTTAAACAGTAACTGTAAAGGAAAGTTATTCTTTTCTGTGCCTCTTTGGTTGCCTTGCCAAGTACCTTAAAGGTGAGGACCAAGGCAAAACCATGTTTTTAGTGCAGCTATTTAAGGACAGGCATGGTACCTAGGAGGCAGTAAACAAACAGCCTGGAAGTGCTGCATTTGAAATGTCACAGCCCCACAGGCCTAACGTGGCTACTTGGTGCTAGCACTGTTGTGTGTCTGTATACACAAACAGCAAGAATCACCTTGAGACTCCCACTGAGTCGTACCTTGCTGTAAAAGCATCTGTAATTTTCTTCTCTAAAAGTGAGGACAGCACTCATTCATGTAAACCTTTCGTAAGGGGGATAACAATAATAATGATTTCTCTCTAAGTGTGGCCAGAGAATACAATGCAACACTGTGGCTTAGAGCTAAAAGATCCTCTAAAATCTCATGTGATGAGATTTAAGGTTGGACGAGGTGGCTCACTGGGAGGGGTGACCTGAAGGGACTTGTCCTTCGTTAGCTCACATTGTGACATACGATGAGTGCATCCATGAGGGGGAACAGGTACTCAGGAGTGCTGCCTCCTGGTCCTTTCTACTTCCTCTTCTCCTCCTTCTCTCCATTTTCTCTCCATTCCAAGTCCCCTTCCCATCTTAGAGAGCCATGTTCTTGTCCTTGGCTGCTCTTGGGCTTCTGCTTCCTGGCTGCCACGTGATGAGCAGATCTCGCCACCGTGCCCTTCTGCAGTGATACTCAGGCGGGGGAGCAGCCAACCATGGATGGATGCTGTGAGCCAGAACCGCACTCTCCTCCTCCAAGTTGGGGTGTTGAGTACTGTGTCACAGTGGAAGGCAAGTGGCCAGTGCATGAGGAGCATGGCAGAGTGCTTGGGCTGGCGTACAGCAGGCATGTCACTGACGGCAAGGGATGTGACTTCACTATCTTCCAGGTTTTAAGACACCCAAGAATCACCATTTCTTTTTTCTGTCTCTTCTTCACCTATACTCAAAGTCTTTCTCTGAGTTTTCCCTCTCCTTGCATTCCTGCTACTATGATTACAGGAAAGGACCCTGTTAGTAGCTGTGGAACTGGATTCGGGTGTCACAGGTTTCAGTTCTGGCTTTGCTGCCCGCAGGTGTGTGACTCTGAGCTCCTTTCACTGCTCGGGGCCTTTGTTTCCTCTTCCACAGAACAAAGACCCCCATCTTCTGTGTCTATACCACCAAAGAGTCAAGGGACATGCGCTTCCAAGCCCTTGGCAAACTGTAAGATGATGCAAAAATAGTAATTTCTAGACTTTTGATGTTACCTTTAGCTCTGTGTAACACTGCATTATTTACTGATCTCATACATTCTGAACATTGCTTTTAGACTTGTTTTCTTAAAATAACCACCTTTACCACTAAGCCCAAGAGCAACATGTGTAAAGGAACATTCTTCAGCCATTTAGTTTCAGGCTTCTGTATCCAACTTGGAGATCTGGCTCAATCCCATTCAGATCTGTTTGATATCCATATGTTCAACTTGTGGACATCTGGAGAGTAATATTCCTTAATTTCTTGGCTTCTCCTCATAAGGGGATGTGCATGGTAAATATTAGCTAAATAGATAAGCATAATGGTCACTAGTGGCTTCATAACACATTTTTTTTTTTTTTTTTGTGGGACCGGGGTTCAAACTCACGACCTTGCACTTGCCCAGCAGGCACTTGTGCCTCGGAGCCATCTCTCCAGCTCCCATAACAGTCTAACACATTTTTTAAAGAAAAGTGAGAGGATAAAAAAAACTGAAGTGGAAAAGTGATGAAAATTGAGCTTTTTGAAATGGGAAGGGAACCAATGGTAGGCAGGAGGAGAGAGGAAGGAGAGGGGTAGGGAATTAAAAATAAGTAAAAGAAATACAAAAGAATTATAGTTTTTACATACATGTATCAATGTCCCATGATAAATATATGTAATCATTATACACTGCAAATATGTACTAATTAAAAAAAAGAGAAGTGCCACATTAGAGAAAAATTTTAAAAAGAAAAGTGCTAACACTGATTTAGTCAAAAGTGCTCTGTTGACTGGAAGTAGTCACTTGGTAGAGGTCAAAGCCTGGGCAGTGACATCACCAGGGGCTGGGTCCTGCAAGACCACTCTTCCCAGGTCTGCACACAAGCCGTGACTGACTGGGGCTGACTCTCTCAGCGCTCACTCCTCCTCACACCTGTTTTTGTCTCCATCACGAATGATGGATGTCTCAGTTACTTCTCTGCGTTTTTTTTTTTTTGTTGTTGTTTGTTTGTTTGAACATCCCAATCTCATCTCCTTTCAGTGATGAACCATGGCATGAAATCTTCATTTAGAATTTTTGCCCCTGTTCAGTTAGTTTGGAGGACGCTGATCCTCGCCTTCCCTCCTCGGATGCTCACGAAAATGGACTGTTCAAACACGTTTGCTGTGGAATTACACATGGACCTCCTGACATCTTTCTCCTGAACAATTTCATTGAAAGCTTTCCTCAGAAAAGAAAGTATGAACAGACAATTTCCCTATTTTGTTGGGCTAAGTGAACACTGAAAACCTCTTAAATGAATCACCTCCAATCAGCAGGTAAATTATTTATGCTTGGGGAATGTACTTGTTACTTTGGTAGGAATTCAATGACCAATATCATTTATATTTTTTCTAAAAAATATTAGATCTTGAACTAAAATCTGAAGCCCACATAACAGAATATTTTAATTTAGCCACACACAATTTCCACAAAACCAGAAGATTTAAATGTTGTATACTTAATTATAAATACCCATTGCCATCTATATTACTTGTAGTGTATTTATGACAAGTTAAAAAAGGTAAAAGATTTATATGACCTAAAGAGAAACTAGACTATTTTATGAAAAGTTAAAAACCTGGACTGGAAGTCTGGAAGAAGATGAGTTTAAAAAATACAAAACTCACATTCTATAACATAATATTTGTATATACTCTGTATGTTACTTTATAACATTAACATAACACAATTAAAGTATTACAGTATAATTATACTATTACTACAGTTACACTATTATAATTATACTATTACATTAAATAATAATATTTTATCTCATTTGTTCTTTTTCACTTACTGATTGGAAATATTGAAAATATTTTTCGATTCAGCCAACATCTCAATAAAGACATTTGTCTATATGTATTGAACTTGTACATTCCTGAATTATCATTTCAAGTCTTTAATAAATTTTGATGCTTATCTGGCATTCAAAAACTTACAGATATTATGTTTTAAGGGTCTTTACCAAATAATGATTCCTGAATTTGGAGATCTACCACATTTGGAGTTTCTGAGTTTGGAAACGTGGTCTGAGATTGTGCCACATTTCTTAGAGTGACATGACTGTTAGAAAACGTTCCTAAGATGTCACATGACATGCTTTCTAAAATGCTAGAGAAATAGATATAAAAGGAACACTGGGCATTAATGTATAGTATTTGAAATCAAATGTGAACCTTTCTTTTTTCCTTTTTTGCGGAACCAGGGATTGAACTCAGGCCCTTGTATTTGCCGTTTATTTTATTGAGCTACCTCCCCTGCCCCAAATGTGAATCTTTATAAAAAGCTTTTTAGTAAGAAAAGATTTAAATAAGAATTGGGTGAATTTTTTTAAGCCCACTGTTTTTGATCTATGTAACAATTAGATTATAAATGTATCTCATGTAAAATTCCAAACATCTTTTTCTTTTTAAAATTAACACTTTACGGACATTCAACACAGATATAAAAGGTAATAATGAAAAGACAATACAGTTATCTTAGAATTTCCTTTTCTCTGACATTGTAGTCCATATATTTCAGCACTAACTCCCTACAGTGACAGAGGTTCCCTCCCAGAATATGACACAATGGCTCAACTGTCCTGGGGACAAGGACAGCCAGTGAATGTGCAGGGAGGCAGAATTACTATCAGTACTACCTCCTGGGTTATGACTTTGCTGCTACCAGAATCCCCCAAACATGCACTCTAACACAACACCAAAAGTAGAAATTATAACAGAAATATATTTCTTATGCAAAACAAATGAATACATAAAACAGAGTGATGAAATCTAAACTTTTTTGGGAAGAGCACAACTACAATGATGTAGTTTTAATAGGAGTTAATATCACATGTAATACTTGCAATTCTATAATCTGTAATACCCAAACTTCTGTAATTGAACACATATTTATTGAGCATCAGGTGGGGATAATCCTAAACTTCACAGACAAATGTGTGGACAAGATAGCCCAGACTCCTGTTCTTAAGAAATTTATCTTCTGGGCAAAGGAGGCTGGCTATGGAGGTGACAATAAACATCCTTAATGTTAGCTGTTATGTTTCCGAAAATCTGAGTGTTTTGCTGTTGCACCTGTATCTAATGTCTGAGACAGTCTTTATGTGATTCAAATTCTGGAGACCTGAAACTAATGATATTGTGGCTTCTTAACATTTGTATTTAAATTCGATCAGCAGGCCTGGCCCTGCTCCTGTTCTCCCTGGTCCATCATCTTAGAAACCACGCTAGCAGATTTCACTGACCTTGCAACCTTCCGAGTTTTACATTTTAAAATCATAATGATTTCCCTTTACTCCCCTGCAGATACGTATCCCATGGTTATGTACCTTGGGTCTTATGATCATTTTAAATGGTTCTATTTCTGGGATTTTAAATATCAATATGCTTTTTTTATACTGCAACCCATCCAAAACTCAACTCCTCTCATCTCCTCTCTCAACTTGCTCCTCCCACATTTGGCCCAGTTCAGATAACAGGAGCTTCTTTTTTTGTGTGTGTAGTTGTACAAATTTATTCAGTGCAATATGATATGTCTGCACATATATACAGTATAAACAATTTGTAGATCAAATCATGATAATTAACCTTTCCACCTTCTTATGTTTGGGGACTTTAGCTCTTTTTGCCTCATCTAGTAATTCAGAAAATATATAATAGGGCATCAGTAACTATAGCCACCCTGTAAGACACCAGAACATATTACTGCCATCTAATTTTTTTTTACTTAGCTACTTTTAATTTAATTTTATTTTTTATTTATTTTAAATTTAACAATGGTTATACTACATATTTTCATCATCAGATCAGTTCAGATTAATAGATATAGGTATATAAAATTGATCAAACAATTAAACATTAACACTTTCA
>PVJA010015812.1:0-44648 GCA_004027025.1 Myocastor coypus | reverse complement strand
GGACAAGTTCTTCATAGTTGATACAACCATTGCTGTCCTCATGCCCTGCCACCAGCATCTCCACTTCTTCCTCTGTCATCTTCTCACCCAGTGTGACAAGAACATGACGGATTTCAGCACCCATGACAGTACCATTCCCTTCTTTATCAAACACTCGAAGTCCTTCAACATAGTCCTCATAGGTTCCCTGGTCCTTGTTCTTGGCCACAGTCTGCAGCATGGGCAGAAAGTACTCAAAGTCCAGTACCTTCACATTCATCTCATCACTCTTGGGGTTCCGCAGGACCTTGAGCACCTCAACGTTGGTGGGGTTCTGGCCCAGGGCCCTCATCACATCCCCCACACTGGCTGTACAGTATCTTGCCATCACCTGTTCTGTCAAACAGCTGGAGGGCCTCCTTGAACTCTGCTGTCTGGTCCTCGGTGAAGTCACACTTATCTGCCAGGCGCCGGACCTGCAGTAATGGCTCCGACTTCTGAAATCGATGTTCTTTAACTCAATCTGACTTCATTTTTAACAAAGATGTCGAACATGTCCACTGAAGGAATGATGGCTTTTTTACCAATTGTACTGGAAAAGTGGTTTTTCACATGCTGAAAACTAAAACTATGTCCATGTCTATCACTGTTCAGTAAAACTAAAAACAAAAGGAATTAAAGATCTAAACATTAAAACAGAATCACTAAATCTACTGGAAGAGAAGGTAGGTAGATATCTTGAAGACATAAGGATCGACAGATTTTATTAACCAAAACCAACCTTCTCAGCAAATACTTCAAAGAATCAACAACTAGGATCTCATCTTATTGAAAAGTTACTTGCACACTAAAATAAATGATCAACATAGTGAAAAAAAAACCCATGAATTGGGAAAGTATCTTAACCAGTCACTCCAATAAAGCTTTCTACATAGAATACATAAAGAATTAGAAAGAATCAGCCTCCAAAATTCAAAGACTCAATCCAAAACTGAACATCTGAGATGAAGATATACTTTCTCAGAGAAATAAATACAAATGACAAGTAAATGCCTGAAAAAATGTTCAACATCATTGGTCATTTGAGGAATGCAGTTTAAAATGGCCCTGAGATATCATCTGAACCCAGAGAGAATGGCTATCATAAAAAAGAAAAATCAACCAATAACAAATGCCGGAGAGGATGTGGAGAAAAGGAACTCTTCTACACTGATGATGGAAATATAGATCAGTACAACCACTACAGAAATCAATATGGAGACTCCTTTAAAAACAAGAATAGAAGTTATATTCAACCCAAGCATTTCAGTTTTCTAGGAGAACTAAAAACATCATAGTATGGAGATATTTGTACACTCATGTTTATAGCAGCACAATTTGTCATAGTTAAACCTTAGCAACAACCAAAATCCCCATCAACTGAAGAAGAAGTAAAACAGATGTGCTATCTTTATTAAATAAGGAAAGATAAATGAGGCTTTTATAAGTAAATTGATATGACTACAGGCTATAAACATAAGTGAAATAGAACAGAGCCAACTGTGTAAATATTTTATTGACTCCCTAGTGCAAGAACCTGAAAGAAGAAATCAAAACTGTAAGGTATAATAGATATAGTAAAAGTGAAAGAAACTGCTCAATAGTAATTAACAATTGGACTCAAGGAAAGGAGAAAAGAATGAAAAAAAGGAAGTAAAAAATTCATTTATACACAGGCTAAGTACGATGATTGTACTACTACTAGTTTCTATGAGTTTCTTTTTTTTTTTTTTTTTTTTATGACCTGCTCAGCCTGGCCTGAGGGGCAGGGCTGGTGCAGCATGTGGTGCCAACGGGGATTGAACTGTGGTCCCTGCAGCCGCCTCTAGGCACTTTAGACCACTGAGCCATCCCGCTGGGCCCTCTATGAGTTTTTTGATAGGCGCACTTAATTCTTAAAATTTTTACTTTGTCCAATTTTATACACTGATATCTAGTAACATGAGCAACTACACTGAACACAACAATGTGCAATGGAACAAGGATTATTGAACATCTATCATCTTGCTTATTTTTGTTAACTTCTGCATTGTTTCCAAAGTCTTATCTTTTACTTTTTTATTCTCCTTATACTTTAAGAATATCACCCATCCTTCTTTGCTTTCCTCATTCACTAAGATTTTTCAATCAATAACCCTGTTGTCACAAGTCTTACCTCTGTTCCTATATCCTTCCCCTTCATCTGAATTGTATAGTGCGAGATGATCTTAAAAACCTAGTTTCTTTCTCCTGCTCTGAAGCAGCTAAGTCTGCTGAAGCCACTCACAGAATAGAATCGATGATTGATCATATTGATGGAGAAATCATCAAAGGAGCATTAGCCACTGTTCTGGTTTGTGTCTAGGTGTCCTCCCAAAGCCTCATGCAGTTGTGGGGCAGCCTTTGGAGTTTATGATTGATTACTGTGTGTGTGGATGCTGCACCTGTCCTGGGGCAGGTAATTTGCATTTCAGCGTAAGGAGGAAAAAGAAGTTAGCTGCTTGATCTGCTGCTACTCCTCCCCGTGTCTCTCTTGCTTTTTGCTGCTGCCAAGAAAAGTTGTCCTCTGCCATGTGCCACTGTGCCTTGGAGCCACTCAAGTGTGGACTGAAACCTCCAGTGGGTGTGAGCTAAAAAAAAAAAAAAACAAAACAAAACAAAACAAAACAAAAAAAAAACCTTTCCTTCCCTCATCTTGGGTGTCAAGAGTTTGTCCCATCAAGGAGAGAAGAGTAACTGAAGCAGCACAGAAGGTCTTCTTTACCACTATTTCAACCATGCTCCATTCACTTGCTATCTGCAGTCTCACTACATACCTCTTGCTTTGCTGATTTTCTCACAAACATATTGTGAAGAACTTGATCTCATCTACTACATATAAATGCATGTGGTCCACCTGATGCTCTTCTTCCAGTAGCCTTAAGGCTCCTCCTGCATGTTCTCAGGAACCTATCCCAGCCTCCTTTCTTTCCTCCTCTTCCAACCACTAGTAATCAAATCTCACCCTTCAGTCAGTTTTAAAGGAAGCTCAAGCCTCTAAGATAATTATCAGTGGTTTCCACATAAAACCCCCTATTAACTAGCATATTTTATTTTTTAAGATTGTTGGCACAGTGTAGAGCTACATAATGATGACTTTCATCCTAAGGGGTTACATAATATATTTTGCACCTTCTTTTGTTCCCCACTCACCTCCTCTCCTTTCAACCTTACTCCTCATTATTTACAAAGCTTTGTTTCCATTTTAACCTTCTTTTCTCATTTTTCTTTTTGCCTTCCTTTTATTGCCTGCCCCCTCTTGAGCTCCCATTCCCTTTCAAACAATTTTTCCCTTTTTTAAAAAATTTCTATTGCGTATTTTAGTTATTTATAACTCCAGTTTTTCTCGCCAGAGAGAAAATGTGATATTTTCATGTGTGCCCCCCACTTATTTCACTTACGAATATGGTCTCGAGCTCTTCACTGGTACATTTTATTTTATGTAAAACTTTCTTCTAAGAATCACTCAATATTTTTTATGGTTTGTGTCTAATTGTTCCCTCCCCACAACCTCATGCAGTCATGTGGCAGGGACTTCTAGAGTTTGAGATTAACTCATGATCCACTGGGATTATGGGACTTAGCATTGCTGCTACTGTGGGTTTTAGTACTGCTGATGTTATGGATGTGAGTACTACTTCCAGCCAGGGGCAATAGCCGGAATGTAAAATAAAAGAAATAGAGAGACAGAGTTCCCCTCGGTTGCCATGGTAGCTGCTGCTTCTCCATTTGCCTCTTGCTCTTTGCTGCCACCACGAATAGATGCTCTCTGCCCTGTGCCACACTACCTTGGCATCATCTGAGTATGGACTGAAACTTCCCGTAACTATGAGCTAAATAAATCTTTCCTTCCTTCATTTTGGGTATAGGATAGTTGTCCCGGCAATGAGAGAAGAGTAATTTTGACAATAATTATTTTCTTAAACAGCACGATCATATTATTCAAAGTTAGTTGGTTATGATGGCATCACTATATTTTCTATGACAATGAATAATGATTTTAAAATATGATTTATGTTAAAAATATATTACATATTAACAGTAATGTTGCCATTAGTGCAATTAAAATATTTCCCTTCCACTGAACACACTTATCTAATATGTACTACTCTTTGTACTACTTTGTACTACTTTTGGAAGAAGTTCTGTGATTTGCCTTTCTTGAGGACTTTTGTTATACCATCATAGCTACCTTAATAGAGGAAATTATTTCAAATGTTCACCTCTCATGCTCATTTTTACTATGGGGAAAATCCAGTAGTTGTGTGGAGCCAGATGTGATAAATAAGGCAGATGAATACTCACTGTAAACATGTTTGTGCTTCTACCTTTCCCCTGTGTATCTCCTGACAGAAGCAATCACCTTATGGTGTGCAGCTTAGGAGAAAGCCAGATATAATGACTATCGCAAGAAAGGTTTGTAAGAAACTTACAGAATTGACAATGATGATTCATTTTTAAGGCACGCGGAAGAAATGTTTACACTAAGATGCTCCAGGGCCAGGACATTAATGTGGAAACAAAATTTGTGGCTCTTCTGTTCGAGAAACACCACAGGTCTGGGAGGAACTAGTCTGAGTGTGTCATCCCCCTGTATCAACTTTATGCTTATCACACTTTACAAGGCCTTTACTAAATGGTAGGAGACTCTGGGGTGTTTGGAGCCACACTAACTAAATCACCTTCTGCCCACACACTCTCCTCATCCTCACAGGTGAGTTTATAGTCTAATTCACATTCTTTTTCTTCCTCTTTTACTTTTTCTGTATCCCTTTCCTTCTTTCCTTCTCTCTTTCCCTCATAATTTCCTTCCCTCCCCCTTCTCTTTCTCTTTCCTTCCCTCTCACCATTGTCTCTTATATGGAAGGTTAAACTCAAATCCTTCACACTGAGTTACACGCAAGTCTGTTTCTTTATTTTTCAGACAGGATCTCACTATATCACTGAATTGTCCAGGCAGTGACAAGACTTCAACCCTCTCACTTCAGCATCCTAATGTTTCTGGATTACAGCTATGTGCCACCACAGTCAGAGGTGACTTTTCTTCATAACACAGAATTTAATCCAAATCATACTGTATACTCATTTTTTAATACTTGTCTCTGTCTCTGGAAACATGCTTTGATAGAATGGATCAAGAAATCTAAAATTGTCATATGCTGTAGATGATATTATTTTGCTTCTACTCTAAGGAAATTAGCTCAATGACATTTCACACATATTAAGCACTGATTGAGGAAGACTTCTCTGTTTCCTTCATATATTTCATTAAAATCTCATTGTTATTAGGTTACAAGGTATTATTATCTTAATTTTCAGATGACCATACTAGAACTTTGTAGAGAGAAATAATTGCTCAAGTATGTTCAAATATTAAATGATTCAAGATCAAATACATTCCCTTCCAAAATGTATTTTTAAACATAGCACTCAACACTGGGAAAATGGTCTTAAAAAGTTACATAGCAGATTATTCTCATTACTGTAAAGATAGCAACAGCATAAAGGTCAAAATAGGACATTATTCCAAAATAAAATATTGTCTGACCATAAATAGGACAGAATGACAGCCAAAGTACTTATTGTATATCATAACATTTAAACTATAAAATTTCATATGATAAAAACACAAAATTTAAAAAAATTAAATTCTAAGAACTTTGGAAGATGCTGGGTAGTCTGAGAAATTCTGGTGATCTCTGATCTTAGCCTCCAAGGTGCAGGTCCAATCATTTAAGAACTCAGGAGGAATCTGAGTGGCCCATGGGATTCCAGAGAGCTGCAATCTGTGGGCACACTGTGCATAGGTACAGAGCTTTCTTGGCCTCTGGTCTATCCATTTTCTACAGAGTAGCTTCAGGCTCCCTGTGCTTTGAGGTCTAATTCTCCTCTGCTATCAGTACATTTATAATAGCAGGTGCCATGTTCTTCATCTTCATATGCAATAAGAACTTGGAATAGTACCCTAAAGGCACCATGTGAAGTGTATTAGTATAAGAAGCAGGGCCACACGCCCATGGCAAATATCCAGCAACATCTCAAAAATATATATGCAGCCCAACTCCTCTTGGTGTGACATAGGAGTTAAAAGATGCCTTCTTATGTCATTGTGTATGACATATTGTATGTCCAAAAATTATATAACACTATGTAATCATATCTGAAGGGTTGAACAGTCACTCCTTCAGAGGTTTACTTTGTAGTCCCTAGAACTCATGCACACACCTTACATAACAAACAAGAAAACATGCAGATGTGATCTAGTGCTTAAAGCTTGGGAGATTAATGTAGATTATCAGGAGGTAGTGGTATAATAAAGTGAAAAGCATCTCTATAAAGGCCCATTAGGCAATCTGGTAGAGAGAAGAGAATGTCAGGTTGAAAGCAAAAGTTTGGGAAGATGTGAGAATGGTCCCCAACCTCAAGGAGCACAAGTAGCTCCTAAGAGTTGGTAAAAGCAAGGAAGGACTCTTGTCCTCTCCAGGAGAAGCTGAATATTGCTTGCTGATAGTGCCATCAGACTCCAACCTGGGAAGGGGAGGAGAAGAAATTAGTGTTTCCTGACCCTATGTTTAGCAGCAGCAGTGAATTAACACATGTGTGTCTGTGTTGGTGGAGCCCCCAGGATCTTAATGGGACCCCATTGATGAGCAGTTCTGAAGTTTAAATTTCACTTTAACATTGAGACACAGTAAGAAAGAAAAATGAACGCTTTTATAAAGTCCCATGTCCTGAAAGATGTCATATCTGGGCTATTCTAGTAATGAGAAATAATTCACACTACACATGTGCTCACCACAGGTTTAAGAAAGCTCAGTGCTGACATGGCCAGTCTAGCTTCAGGGCCCAGCACAAATGTGGCCAGTGGGCCCAGTGAGTAAACAATCTGGCTGTAGCTTACTGCACCCACCTCATTCACCTGAACACATGCTCTGCAGTTACGTTCCTCACATGTCTGAGAGGGATGGGTGCTCCATTAAGCTGTCCTGGAGGTGCAGCTCCTTCATAGATGGTCATTAGCACATTCCTACCTGCCACGTGCTGGCCTCTCCCTGGGGGAAAGTCTAGTCACCCCTCCCATGCCCTCTCCTATTTGCAATAGTGCTTCTGTGGTTTTTGCAACCACTTGTCCTTCCTGCCTTCACCTTAACTCTTATGAAAAAATATCATGGAGATCTGTGTCCACCTTGGTCATTGCTTGTGTGCAAAATAAAGCCAAAGTGGTGCAGCAAACAACTTGGTTATCAACCTATTTAGTCCTTCCACCATTTAGTGTAACTACCTTCAACGGAGACTAATCAAACTTACACCAATGTTTGTTGAGGATTAGACAGAATGACATAGAAGCCTTATGTTTGGTATAGGCATCCAGTGGCTACAAAACAGAGATTCATCTAAATGACCTACCATGTGCATTACATCTATTCAATGAGAGATAAATCCCTGAGGTAAGAAATCTTAAATCTTTTTCTTGTTTTTCACAAGAGTACTGGTCTGAAGCATTTATAGCAGGTGTGCACTCTGAGATAATTCAGGCATTTCAATACCAAATTTACTCTCAAACTTTGTCATATTGCCAGGTCTGCTGGAAGCCCAGCCAACCCAGCAGCCAGGCCCACCATGTGAGTGAGACTTCCTCCCACAGCCCGTAGAAGTGCAGCCTACCCAGCAGCCCACCTCCTGAGTGAGACCTCCCCTGGCCTGCCAGAACGACCCAGCATCCAGGCCTGGAGCAACTTGAGCAGCCTGGACTGACTGACTGAACTATGGGCACGCAGTTCTGCACCAAAGGTCACTGCTATACAGAATGATACAGACAAGGAGCAAAGTGCAATCTCAGGTCCCGAGCCCACCTGGAACAAACACAGGAGACACTAACACAGAAGAAAATGGGAATCATGCAGCTGAAATCTCTGAATTAGTATCATCTGAAGGAAATAAATGCAGAAACACATAGAAGAACTCAGATTGAAGATAACTTCTGAAGTTAAAAAAGAAATCTTTGAGTTACTAGAGTGTGAAGTAGAAAAACAGCTGCAGAAAAGTATAGAGGGAATCAGACCAGAAATAACCTCTGAAGTAAAAAAAGAAGTCATCTCTAAATTAATAGCATCTGAAGTAAAAGAACAACTGCAGAAATGTAGAGAGGAAATGAGAGCAGAAACATCCACTGAAATAGAAAAAGAAAGGGTAAGTATAATGAAAGACTTAATAAATGCTTCTAAAGAAGACACTGATAAAAAATTAGAGATTAGAAAAATGATGGAATCCTTGAACGAGCAATATAGGAAAGAAATAGATCTCACGAAACAGGTTCAAAGAGATATACAGGCACCGGGCGAGGTGGCGCATGCCTGTAATCCCAGCACTCGGGAGGCTGAGGCAGGAGAATCAGTACGAGTTCAAGACCAGCCTGGGATACGAAAGTGAGCTCAAGGCCAGCCAGTACTGCACAACGTGACCCTGTCTCAAAAAGACAAGGAAAAAAATGACATATACAGGAAAATAAAATCTTAATCACAAGCTGGCAACACCGTATGAACGAAAGTGAAGATAGAATTTCAGATCTTGAAGACATAGTCACAGCTAGTGAAAAGGTAAGTAAGAGCTCTGGCAGGCCACAAGGGAACTATACACATGTCTAGGTTAGAGAGGCATGGCTGGACTTACCTTACTCAGTCCCAAGTATGTCACCATGGACATAGCTGATGCTGCTAGTGCAAAGACCAGCAAGTGCTTTCTGATTCCATTCCACTCCAGGCCAGCGTGCAGTAAGAAGGAAACCAGGCCAAAAGCTGCTGGGGCCTGGAAGGGAACAAGTAGCCCTTGTTATCGTCTACCAGTACGGCTTGCTCCTGCATCAGGGCGTCAGTCTCACGCAAAACCCAGAGAGCATGAAGAACAAGCCTGCCTTCTAAAAATTAATGTTCTAACCTAGGAGGAGATCTTTCTTACACAGTGAAAGCTTCCTGAAGGCAAAAAAGGAAGAGTCAACAGAAAAATACTTAAGAAAAATTGCCATACCTTTATTGTTTTAAGTTTTCCTTTCTTTACTCCAGCATATCTACTGTTTTAAGGAACATCATTCTATGTACAGAATTCTGCTTTTGGAGGTGTTTTTTCCACTGGTAAAAAGAGGCTCAATCACCAGTCAACCTCCAATTTGTTGGAGCTTCAATTTCTACCTGCACTTCTTGTGTTACAATCTTCAATACAAGACTGAGTCACTGGGTTTAGGATTTTTTTTCTGAATCATAAAAGCATCCGATCTGTTACATCTAATAGGATTTGGCAGGGAACAAGAAAGAAAACAAAGCAAAGAAGGAATAAAAGAGAGAAGAAAGGTCCATAAAATAGGAAAAATTATAACTACAGCAAAAAATGAAGTAGCTATGTAAGTCTAAACTAATGACAAATGCAAAACTCTCCTTGATCTCTATTGCAAAGTTCAAATGCAAATAAGTTTATTTTTAATGTAAACAGTATTGTTAATATTAGATTGACTAGAAGCTCAAAATGAGTAGCCAAAGAAATAATTCAGTGAATTCAGCTTTATCACCCAGTGTGAGGTGCCATTATAGATGATTTTCTGGATGCTGGAGTTAAAACACAATATGAAAGCACCTTAGGTAAAGAAAGCTGTCAAACATCATAAGTGAGTATGCCATAATACTTCAAGTGTCTGTCAAAGTAAAAAAAAAAAAGGAAAAGAAGTTATGGCTAGGTGCCAAAAAAACAATGATGAGATAAATGCAATAGGGACATAGTTTTGACTACAGTAATGTCACTTATTCCTTCACTTGATGAAATGGTTTTCTGACAGCTGCATTATAGAAGTCATAGCCAGAGTGTCTACAAAATTCTACAAGAGTCACTCTATACAATTTTTCACTCTATACAATTTTACAAAATAATATTACACAAAATGATTTATTTATGCCCAAGTCCAATGATTTGTACTAGCAGAATTTTATAAATATTAATGATGTGATGGTATGGAAGAAGCCAATCACTGTAAGCACAGTGATTTGTAATGCTTTATGCATTTGTTTATTTGGTACAGGATCTCACTATGCAGGTTGGACTTCAATGACCCCCTTGTCTCACCCTATGCAGTGCTGGAATTACAGGCCTGCACCATCACACCTGGTTTCAGCGGTCAGCTAGGCACGAGGCCAGCACAACACGTGGTACTCAGGATCAAACCCAGGCCCTTGCACATGACAGGCAGGTTCTTAGACTATAGAACTATCTCCCCAGCCCCAGTGCAATGATTTTTAACTATGCCAGCATAACAAGGAAGGTTCTTAGATTAGATAATAGAAAAATATGGAAGTCCAGTAAGTTCTTTCAAACATGGATAACCAAGAGATTTATAGTGTCTCACAGAGTTTTAAAATGCAGAGCAGAATCAGCTGGGAAAATATGAAGTTCTATTAGGAAATCTAAACATATCATTTATCCGGGTGGGGTAGAGCACTTACTTCCCTTGCACAAGGTCCTGAGTTTAATCCCAGTATCACTAAAATAAACAAATTCATACGAAAAAAAATCTGTTTAGGGTCAGCGAGAAAGCTCAGCAGACTAAACTCCTGCTTAGACAAGTGAAAGCACTGGGGTTCAATCCCCCACATCACAGGCTGTGCTAGCTCTGCCCCTGGGGTGCATTGAGCTGACACTGGAGTCTGGGTGCAGTAGCACAGTGCTATAATCCTAGCATGGGGGAGGCTGAAAACGGGAGGATCACTATCAGTCTGAGCTGCCTAGTGATACCTCATATGCATACCTGGTATATCTGACAAAGCACAGTCCAGGACAACATTGGGTGATTTTTGTTGACTAATGGCTCATTAAGAAAGTCAGGGAAAGACGTGTGCTTGTGGCTGTACTTTCTGCCACAGTGAGAAAGAACAAGAAAGTCATAAGCATGTTTTTTTTTTTTTCCTTTCATTAAAATCAGATCAGAGTAAAACCGGCCAATGAGCAAAACCATATATTCTATTTTAATTTGAGTATGAGGATGACAGGAGCACACCATCACACTCAGACTTACCTATTAAACTTTAAGGAAGAGCAGGCTATCACAAATGAATTACAACCAACATCTAAGTTACTAACGTGGCTTTGACCATATCATGGGACACATGAATCCAAGGATCGTGCTCTTTAAATACCAAGAATTGGTGACAAAACCATAAGCCATAGAGCACACATTAGAACTCTGCCAATTCCTCATTTGAATTTTATTGTGGATTGAAAGTTGTGTGACTTCATTTTATAGAAGCAATTATTTTAGACCACATGAATATTGATGCATTTTGAGACTCTGATTCTATAATTTCTTACGTGATAATAACCCATAATCCTTTTTCGTCTGAAAAAGAACTTATACGGAATTCATTATGCCGCACTAATGCATGAAATTTGGTATATAAATCACTTGGTACTAACACTACATTTTTCTCTACTTAATTAAAATTTTTCTGAGGTTATATATTCAAATGTACACTGTTTTATATACAGTATGATAAAAACAATGTAGTGAATTGCTCTTTCATAAATTGTTCTTTATGGTGCAGTTCTGGAAGTTTCTTCTATACTTTAGTTGTACTGTTGTAGCTGTCTCCATGTCAGGAATCAGTGCAAATGCTGTACCTTTCATAGTCAATTTGACTTTTGAAAAGGGCCAGAAGTCAGATTTTACCAGTAAATAAGGCAGGATAATAATGAGGTACTTGAGGACACATTGTAACCTTTCTATGCCTCCTTCTCCTGTGGATGCCACTTGGCCAAAGCATTCGCCATATACTGGATCACTTCTATAAAGACACTCATGAAAGAGCACTTCCAGAAATCTCTTTGAAAAAGAGAGTAATAACACATTTTTTTAATTGAAGGTATTATTTTGAGGAGAATAGATAGCAATTTGTCATGTACTATTACATATAATATGACAACCCAGATGTCTTAACTTGCCCTTTATTAGTAAGTACTATTGCTGGACTTAGTGGAAAGTTTTAACTGTTTCCCAGATTTACATAGGTAGCAGTGTACCTCCTGTAATGTTGGCTTTTCAGTATTTCTTATACGATACATATTTGTAGTACAGTGATTACATTCCTTGGACAGAGCTGATACATGTAGAGGACACACTTTAATTCTCTTTTCTTTTTTTTTTTTTAACAGTAGACACTGTTCAAGGTTTGTTTGGTACTGTAGATGGTGTGACACTGGGTTACACTATTCACAGGTAGATCTTTTTCCATTACATGGGAATGTACACTATATACATATATATATATAATATATATATATATATATATATATATATATATATATCACAAAATAGTTATGCATAAGACATGCAGTATTCGATTTGTACGCTGGATCCCAGGCTGTGACCAACTGGGAATATGTCAGACAAGGCTTGGTATCTCAGTCACTCTTCTCTCCTTGCTGGGACAAGTACCCAACACACAAAATGAGGGAAGGAAGGGTTTATTTAGCTCACAGTTACAGGAGGTTTCAGTCCATATTCAGCAGGCTCAAAGACACAAAGGCACGTGGCAGAGGGCAACGTTTCATGGCGGTAGGCGGAGAGCAAGAGAGCAGGGAGAGGTAGTAGGGGCTTAAGCAGGTAACTTCTCTTCCTTTAACATTGAAATGCAAATCACCTGCCCCAGGGGAGGTGCAGCACCCACACCTACAATAATCAATCACAAATTCCAGAAGCTACCCCATGACTGCATGAGGCTTTGGAGGAACACCTATACCCAAATTGTAACAGTGGGTGAAGCTGTGTAACAGAGTAACACACATCCACTGGAAGAGTAACTACAGCCTGCACTGCGAGCTTTCTCAGAGATGCTGGACTGCTTCATACTAACCAGTACTATAAGTGCAGCATCATCAGGCGTCAGGGCACAGCTGTGGGGTTTTGTGAACTGTTTCTACTTCTAGCTTTCAGAAACTGATGTTTCCCCCAGGTCATCTTAATAGTACACATCAGAGAGAATGGATAACTGGCACAATTCCAACTAAACCCTCCTGTAGCCTAGAAAGTGATGTGATGATACTGGAAGATTTCAAAACTGCAGCTCCATCTGGATCAACCACAGGGTATCCACACTCTTCTTCAAAAATGCCTTTTCTCAAGAGTCAGAACCACCTTCACAAAATCAGAGATCCCACTCCATCCCAGGATACAAGGGACACTAAAGAAAAGGCTGACATGTTGGAGATCCACCATTCTCCCTTCAGTTTGTCTTCCATGACATCAACAAAAGCAAGTTCATCTGCCAAGCCCTTCATTAAGATACTGAAGGCACAGACCATGCTAGCAGCACCAACCCCAACAACCGTGATCTTATTCTCTTAACGAGATTCACAATAAGCTGATTCTTGAAACTGGCCATCTTGGACTTAGAACCAGAAGGAACTGGCACATGGGCCAGGCATCAGAGCAGGCACTTCTCAGGTCCCAGCTCGGTGGCAGCAGCTCCAACACTAAGTTCTGTTTTCATTCCCTTACCCTCCATCCATCTCTAAGCTACCATCCCTTTTGCAAAAGATTGATCTCTCCATTGCCTATGTTTTAATTTGCTCTTTATGTATACTTAGGTTTCTCAATAGTATTTAAAAAAATTGCTGTCACCCAAGACTCAATAACAACTCTCTCTGTCTCTGTCTCTCTATCTCTGTCTCTATCTCCGTGTTTCTCTCTCTCTCTCTCTCTCTCTCTCTCTCTCTCTATATATATATATATATATATATATATATATATATATATATATAATTTTTCAATAGCATGGGCTTTGGGAAATAACCCCTAGGAAGTCTATAAGTCTATACTCCATGCAATCTGTTTTGACTTTCCCAAACTTTAATTTCTGTTAGTGGAAGTCTTATAAAAAATAGTCAGTAATGTATATGTTGTGTATATTAGTGACAGTTTAAAATACATAACCTTGACAGACTGCCTTTTACTAATGTATGTGATTTACTGGAGAGGGGAACTCCTGGCACCACAGAACATTTGATCTGGATGTCCAAGAACACTTAAGTTTTCCATAGCAGCAGCAGGGAGAAGAGATGAGAGTATGCAATAGAGTTAGGTTTTCACAGTCATCATTTAAAATCTCATCTTTACATGTATTTACATTTACTGTATTGTGAAAAGTGTTGTATACAGTCTTGTGTCCATTTTGATAAATTTTGAACTTTACATTACATTTTTATACCCCAAAAATTTAACGCTAGCCCCAAGTCAATGCTGAAGTAAAGTGTAAGATAATATTCATATTTCAACTGAATCATGTTTAAAAGAAACAAAACGATAGTTTTCACATGGTGGAGCATTGGGATAGGGGGAAAATTCCATTCTTCACAATGACTCTCATATGGCCAATGAGGGTTCTATAGTTGCCAAGGTAAGCCCACACTCCCATTGCATCCATAGTGACTGAAAGAGTCTAAGCAGCCTAGTGCCCCATAGCAAGGTTATCAATGGCATGCATGTTCATGGCAGACCGACATACAATTCAAAGAGGAGGCACCTGGGAAACCTGACTTAATTTAAATATCTGCTAATGAACTAAAAATATTTTTTACCTTGTTAGCAAGTACACTGCAAAGGAACACAAGGGCACAATCTTTTGTCACACACATTTCCTATTTAATATCCAAATCTCACTTCTCTAAGAGGCATCTGTATCCTATCTTTTTTTTTTTTTTTTTTTTCTTTTTGGAGACAGGGTCTCGAAATCACACCGATGCTCCTGCCTCAGCCTCCCGAGTGCTGGGATTACAGGTGTGGGTCACCACGCCCGGCCCTTGTATTCTATCTTAAAGTCGGTCTTGACCCATTTCATCAAACCCATAAGATAAGTAACACCATTAAGTAATCCAATGAAAGAAAGTAATTAACAGCAGAATTTAGGAACTGGTGAAATAAGTACTATAATCTATTAAGATATTTTAATTAAAAGTTATGTCAGTAATCAGCAAGTTTCAACTACTATGTTTGGTCTGTCAATATACATTTCTCCTAAAGTAGTCTGGTAATCTAAATTTTCCTGATGATCCAGTAAAAAAAGTTTGAGCTTGGAGTGATAAAGTAGCTTTTTAACTAGTATAAATATTATTGCCAGGATATGAATTCAAGTCTCCCCTTTCCATCACCCTTTTTAACATGTGCTTTTATAACAGTATTCTCTTAGGTAATCCCTACTCCCCTGCTGGGTTAATGGGACTTCCTAAGTTAGAAGACTGAGACATAAAACTGCCTGGTGGTGAAGCACACTGTTTTTACAGAGCCATCTATGGTGTAATATTTTGCCTACTCATGGCAGTGAAGAGAATGTGAGGTGAGATCCAAAAGCAGAGCACACAGATGAAACAGAATTGTATTACTACAATAAATTCATCCATCTAGAACAATTATGTGCTCTCAGGAGTACCCAGAAAATAGACAATTACTAGCAAATGTCAAAAAAAATAATTTCACTAAATTTTGCGGTATGGAAGCTCAAACGTATATGAGTATGCCCATATACATCATTAAAACAAGAGAGTAATAATATTTATTAGAAGTTAATTATAATTGATTACAAAAGCAGACTACAAGCAGTGATCTCATTCATCATATTGGGTGTTGAACTGTATGAGAATCGTTCTCTATAAGGCTTGTAGCAGGGCATCTCCAGCCACATCTAAAGGACCTGGAATTATAGGGACAACTGTCAGTTCTTTCAGCTCCTCTTCTGGAATTGGCTGAAGGATGATTAATATTCGAAACATATTCTCTCATTTTCAATAACATCAACTTTATGATGCTAACAAATCTACATTAGGGAGGCATTTTAGCTGGATAACTATTCATACTAATATTTATCTGTTTAGTGTTTCAAAATATCATAGCAAAGAGAGTTAATAAATAATTAAAAATAAAACAAAGAGACATGCACCTAATCCAATCCATTGGACCTCTATTTTTTAGAATTTAAATCACAATACATTTCTGGTTATATTTTGTTTTACTTTTAACTTCTTGATGTGTAGAATCAACACATTTGCCAGCAGTCATAAATGGACCTCAGCGTATGACTCTTCCATATCAGCTCTAAAGACAGTGGAACTATTTTATTTTTAAATTGTTAAGGGAATTCTAAATATGAACCAATTTTTGTACTGGCAAAAACTATAATTTAGCCAACAGAATCAACTTTTCACTCCACAATGAAGGTCAGTCTACACTGTCTCATCATTTTCAACCATTAGGTATTTTCTTCAGGTAGTACACAACTGGATCGCTAGAGGATATTTCGATGTTGCTGATTCAGAAATGGCAATATAGTTGATGATTTTTTTTTTGTGGGACTGGAGTTCAAACTTACTACCTCACACTTACCAGGCAGGCACTTGTGGCACAGAACTCTCTCCCCAGCACCAGAACTGGTAATATGGTTAAGCAGTGTTGTTTATTCTGTTTGCTTTGTGCAGTGATGGAGATTCAACTTAGGGAATTTGCACCAAGCTATGTTCTTAGCACTTTTTAAAATTTATTCAATTAAAACTACTTTATTTAATTTTTGAGTCAAAGTCTTGCTGATCCATGCATTTTCACAGGTTGGATTTAAATTTGCGATCTTCTCTCAATCTAGAAAGCTGAGATCCCAGGTAGGTGTACCACCACAGATCTGAGACAATTGACATTCAGTGAAAATTAAAATATGTTGTTAAAATTTAATAGACATGCAGAATACACTAGCCATTTCAAAGTAGTATTAACTCAGTCATAGAGAAACAATTATCTTTGCCGTAGTTATATATGTACAAATGCACCACGACACAATGTGAAAAGTTAGGATTCCATGCAATTTTTTTTCTTTGCTTTGGATTTACTGTCTTGTGGACTTTGTATCAACCTATGCTAATTTTTACTTCTAATATTTTTTATAAAAATATAACATTCTTTATTAGAATCAATTTGAGATCATTCTTTTAGGGTGACAGCTATTCCAAATTATCAGAAAAAAAATTTCAATAAATCATTTTCCTTTAGATTAATATATCCTATTTCTCATTTGTTCTCTTATTTTATATCACCAAGGCAATATATACCCAGAGAAAGAGTTCTCCTCCCCTATCTTTTCACCTAATCTAATTTCTTCAAGGTTGTCTATCTCAAAGAATGAAATAGACATCACTCATTTGTAAAGATCAATATCTGCCACTTGTTCATCCTCTCTCTATTAAAAACCTTGACCAATATAGCTCCCAATTTTAAAAGAACTATCCCCTTCTCAATCAATGAACTCACATTGACAAGGCTGCCATAATTCTTGCTCTCATATAACAGTAGCTAGCTATCGAGTCACACAATAGTCATCCCTCCTCTTAATATTAACAACACTGACTGGATTTTAGGATCTTTTCTTTAAATTTTTTATTACTTTAAATAAGAAATAACAATGCAACAACATCAAAAAATGTCAATATTACATTCCCAACAATTGATACAATGAATATTGTTATTCAGAGCACATATGGAGACATGCTAACAGTTATTCAGAGCACATATGGAGACATGCTAACTTTTCTAATCATTATTGGTATAAAAATTTCTTGTCATTAAGCTAAGAGAAAGTAATTGTATACATAGTCCAATATTCCATAATTGTAGTCAGTTATTGGCAGAAATGGCAATGTCTGAAGCTGTTGATTTAAGCCTTTTACAGCTCAGCATACTAATCTAGCTTTACATTTTATACCTCTTGGTTAAACTTTTCTGCTGAGTGGTTAAGGGCAAATTAAAGCAAGACCTGTACAACAAAACACATAACTTTTGCACCTCCCAAGTTCAGTCAAACCTCTTAGGATTTACCTTGAAATCATGTACAGAACTGTTGTCAGTGTCAGCCCCCTGGATGACTCACGGCCATTGCTTGAACAGTTAGCTCTCTGTGAAACCCGTGAGAATGGTTTCTTTCTGGGTGACTCTCCTTAGGCACGCTATACATCATAAATTCATTTCCTCTGTTGCCCTATAAAATTTTTGAACAGAAAACTTGGAACACGCTGACTTATAGGGTGTTACAGCACAGGTTCTCTTATGTCCTGAGTCCTACAGATCTTGAAGGGTTAGGGCCAAAATGTTGGCTATCCTTGTAGCCCTTTGTTTTCTCCAATTTTTGGTCTATATACTTACATTCTTAACCCTCCAGAAGAGAAGTTTAGTGATGCTATTACTATATAACATAGGTACTTAAGCTTAACATCACTGTCTTTCTGAATATCGAAAGTCATAGATTTACCTTCAAATCAGTATTTTCCACCAATCATTGATATTCTAATAAATCTCTATAGAATGTGATTAAAGCAGTTACACATCTTTACCCAGAAATTTAGAAATCTAAACATGTACAAAATTTTAGCTGGTCCATCCAATGGTATTTTACCTTGTCTCTTACCCTCTTTTAATACTATTTGTCTTATTGTAAAATAACCATGTACTTGCGAGTATAGTAGTAACTGAAATTATATTAGAAGCATATATCTAAAACACTAGAATGACAAATATTCCAAGAATGGGTTTAATGTTACATATTGCTATCCTCAGTGTGAAAAACCTGTTTGAGGTACTTAGGACCATTGTCTATTTCATCCTGTGGATATAAGTCCATATTTTTGCTCCTGATATATTTCCTATCTTTTTTGCTTGCAGTCTCTCCATTGTTTAACCCTTAAGCCCTTGATTTGCATTGTTATGTCTTCAGCCTTTCCAATTTTTTTCTTCTTTTCAGTTGTTACACTAGGGAGATAATAAGATATATACACATGTAGATCTAGTTTATTTCACTTATGAGTATATATTCAAGATACATCCACTTATATATGAAGCCTCTAGTTTATCATTCTTTATGGTTGAGAAATATTCCATTGTATGAAATTACCACATCTTTTTCAACATTCTTCAGGTGTCAGGCATTTTGGTTGTTTCCAAGATTTGGCTATCACAAAATGCGCTGCTATGAAAATAGGTGCAGATATAATATGAAGATTGTAGTTCTTCTGGGAAAATTCCCAGTAGGGGAATAGCTGGATTGAATGGTATTTCTAATGCCAGATTTTTAAAGGAGACTCCACACTGCTTTCCATAATGGCTGCACCAGTCTGCATTCCCACCAGCAGTGGAGAAGTGTGCCTTTTTCGCCATAGTATCTCCAACATTTGTTGTTGGTTGATATCTTTATGATAGCCATTCTTTCTGGGGTGAGATGGTATCTAAGTGTTATTTTAATTTGCATTTCATGAATGACTAGTGATGTAGAACATTTCTTCATGTATTTATAGGCTTGTTGAATTTCTTTCTCTGAGAAGTGTATATTCATCTCAGATGCTCATTTCTGAATAGGGTCTTTACATTTTGGGAACATAATGTTTTTTACTTCTTTGTAAATTCTAGATAGAAGATCTCTGTCTGAATACTTATTAGTTATTTTTTTTAATTTGTGGGTTGTTTTTTCACTCTATTGGTAATTTTTTTCACACTAAAAGCTTCTCAGCTGGAAGAGTTCCCAGTTGTTGATTCATTCAAGTATTAAACGCGCATTTTGATTTTTGTCCATGAACTCTTTGCCTAACCTATTTCTTTAAGATTTCCTATTTGCACTTCCAGGAAATTTAGTGTTTCTCTTTTAATACTCAGATATTTAATCCGTTTTAAATTTACTTTAGTGCACGGTGATACACCTGGGTAAAGTTTTAGTTTTGGCATGTAGAAAGCCAGTTTATCCAGGATCATTTGGTAAAGAGGTTATCTTTCTTCCAATAAATATTTTTGGCCCCGTTGGAGAACATAAGGTGGCTGAGTGTGCTTGTATTTGCTTTTGCATTTTCTAATCTATTCTTTTTATCCTTGCATTTTTTTTTCCAATACCATCCTGATTTTATCATGGTATCTCTGTAGTATAACTTTCAGTCACCAATTGTAATGCCTCTTGCCTTGTCTTTGTTGCCCATGATTGTGTTTGCAATTCTAGTTCCAAATAAATTTTAACAACAATTTCTCCACTTCTGTGAGGTATGTTGATGGTATTTTGATAGGATTTGCATTAAATCTGTATAATAATTTAGGGAGTATGGCCATCTTCACAATGTTGGTTCTTCCTATCAAGGAACAGGAAATACCTTTCCATTTGCTGAAATTTCTAGGATCTCTTTTTTCAGAGTAATGTAGTTTTCACTGCAAGATATTTTTTTTTTCTGTAGTTAGGTTAATGCCTAAGTATTTCCTTTTCTTTGGTGATATCATAAAAGGTACTGTTTCTCTCATTTCTCTCATAGTGGGTTTGTTGCCTGTGTAGAGAAATGCTACTGACTTTTGTGTGTTGACTTTGTGACCTGCTATGCTACTGAATTTGTGTATTAATTATAATAGCTTCTTGATGAAGTATTTTCCATCTTCTAAGTATATTATCATGTCATCTGTAAATAATGATATTTTAACTTCTTCTTTACCTATTCTTATTCCATTTATTTCTCTCTCTATTGTCCAATGACTGTAGTTAATGATTCTAGAACTATATTGAGTAGGAGTGGTGATAGAGGACATACTTGTCTTGCACCAGATCTGAGAATAAAAGATTTCAGTTTTTCCCCATTTAGAATTATATTAACCATTGGATAGTCAAAGATGGCCTGTGTCAGACTGAGGTAGAGGCCCTCTATTCCAATTTTCTGTAATACTGTGAACATGAATGAGTGTTGGACTTTGTGAAAAGTCTTTTCAGCATCATTTGAGATGATCATGTGATTTTTGGCTTTGGCTCTATTGGCATAGTGTATTACATTTATCAATTTGCATATATTGAATCATCCTTGTATCCCTGGGATGAATCCTTCCTGTTCAAGATGCATAATCTTCTTGATGATTTATTGCATTGTAGTGGTGAGGATCTTTTTTACTTTTTTGCATATATGTTCGTTAGAGAAATTGACCTGTGGTTCTCTTTTTTATTTGTATCTCTCTCTGGTTTATGTATCAGTGTAACACTTGCCTCTAAGAATGATTTTGCAAGGATTACTTCCTTTTCAATTTCACTGAAGAGTTTGCGGAGTATTAGGATTATGTCTTCTATAAATTTCTTGAAGAATTCAGTGTTGAATATATCAGGTCCTAGATTTTTCCTTGTCAATAGATTTTTTATTATATTTTGAATTTCACTGACTGTTATTGGGTTATTGAGAGTTCTTATATCTTCTTTATTCAGGCATGGTAATTTGTAACTTCCTAGGAATCTATTCATTTCATTTGTTTCTTCAATTCTATAAGAGTAAAGATTCTCAAAGTAGCTATTAATGATCCTGTGAATCTCTGCTGGGTCTGTAGTAATTTCTCCATTTTCATTCCTTCTTGCTTAAATTTCAGTCCTTTCTTCTTTTGATGAGGTTAGCTAGGGACTTATCAATTTTATTTAATCTTTCAGAGAATTCGCTTTTTGATTCGTTAATTCTTTGTGTTGTTTTCTTTGTCTTGATTTAATTAATTTCTGCTCTAATCATTATAATTTTCTCCTGTCTTTTGGTTTTGGGTTTGCTTGCTCTGCCTATTCTACTCTGTTTAAATGCTGTGTAAAGAGTATTTTTTTTGTTCCCATTCTATTTTCTTAATGTGTGAGTTCAGAGCTGTAAGCTTCCCTGCAAGAACTGCTTTCATTACATCCCATAAATTCCAGGAGATTGTGTTTGAATTTTCATTAAATTGTAGATATTGTTTAGTTTCATCTGTCACCTACTGTTTGGTTAAAAGGATTTTGTTTAATTTCCATGTATTTCTGCAGTTCTTATGGTTTCCTTTGTAATTTATTTCCAGTTTAATTGCACTGTGGTGAGATAGTATGAATAGGATAATTTCTGTTCTCTTGCATATACTTAGGCATGACCTATAGACGATTTTGTGGTCTATGATAGAAAACGTCCCATGTGCAGCTGAAAAAAATTTGTATTCTGAAGTGGATGGGTGGAAATCTCTGTATATGTCCACTAAGTCCAGTTGTTACAAGTTCTGGTGTGGTTCTGCTACTTTTCTGCTAATTTTTCGTTTGTTTGAACTATGTTTTTTGAACAAAGGGTTAGTTTTAACGCCTCCTTTAAGTTTGTAGTAATGGATTGTAGGTTTTTCATGTCCATTAAAATTTTACTTATAAAACTTGGTGTTTTCATATTGAGTGCATACATATTTATGAGTGTTACCTCTTCATCTTGAATTATTATCCTAACCAGTAAGTAGTACCCTTCTTTATTTCATTTGAAGTTCAGACTGCCTGCAAAAAGGATTGCTACCCCTTCTTTTTGGTTTCTTTTTATTTTTATTTTTTGAGGTACTGGGACATGTAGTATTGTTTTCCATCCTTTAGATTTTAGTGTATGAGTTTCTTTATGAATTAGTGTGTTTCTTGTATACAACATATTGCTGGATTTTGCTTCCTTACCCACTCTTCCAGTCTATTTCTTTCAACTGGAGAATTGAGTTTATTTATATTGATGGTTATAATTGAAATGTATTGAATTATGTTTGACATGTTTTATATTTACTACTGTTTATCCCTTTTTCTGCTGTGTTTAATTGATTATCCTATTTGTTGGATTCTTTCTGTTCTCATTTGTGCAGTTCAGTTCATTTTGGTCCCTCTCTAAAGTATTTTCTAGTCTGTGTGTGATTGGCTTTGACATCACGAAATTCTTTAGTTGTTCCTTGGAAGCATTTCACTTCTCCCTCATATTGAAAGAGAATTTTGAAGGTTATAGCAGTCTGGGCTTAAATTTGTTTTCATGGAGGAGTTGAAGCCCTCTGATCCATGCTCTTCTTGACTTCATGGTTTGTGAAGAGAAATCTGCCATTATTCTGATGGGTTTTCCTTTAAATGTAATCTGTTTCTTTTCTCTATCTGTTTTAATATGTTATTCTTCTGCTGAATTTCTGGGATCTTAACTATTATATGTCTGTGTATGTTTTTAGTAGAGTTGATGATACTTGGATTTCTGTATGCCTCAGTTTCCTGAATGTGAGGTTCTTTTTCATATTTGGGAAGTTTTCTGCTATTCTGCCCATATTCTTTTTATATCATTTGTATTGACTCCTTCTTTCTCATTGATTCCTATTAATCTGATGTTCATCTTTGCATGGTCTTGCAGATGTTTAATTATTTTTTCCTGTATCTTTTTTTTTTTAAAGAGATCCTTTCTTACCTTTTCGCTAGCTGCAACTCTGTCTTTATGATCTGAAACTCTGTCTTCACTTTCATTCATATGGTGTTGTCAACTTGTGATTGAAATTTCATCGTCTTGTGTATTTCTTTGAAACTGTTTCATATGATCTATTTCTTTCCTATATTGCTCATTCACGGATTCATCATTTTTCTCTTCTCCTCCAATTTTTTTATCAGTGTCTTCTCGAGAAGCATGTATGAATTCTTTCATTATAGTTATCATTTTTTTTTACTTAAGAGATTATTCCCAATCTGATTTTCTTTCTACCTTTCTGCAGTTGTTCCTTTACTTCAGATGCTATTAATTCAGAGATTTCTGTTTTTTACTTGAAATTACTTCTTATGTCATTTCCTCTATAGCTTCTTGTAGTTTTTTAAATTTCAGACACTGTTATTTCATGCATTTCTTTTGTTACTTCCGCAGTTATTTCTCATCTGATTTCCTCTATACGTGTCTGCTTTTGTTTCTTTACATCAGATGGTATTAGTTTCAAGGTTTCAGCTGTGTGATTCCCAGTCTCTTCTATGTTAGTGTCTCCTGCATTTATTCTGGGAAGGCTTGGGTTCTAAGATTACATCTTGGTCCTTCTCTTCGTCTGTTTAGTGCTGTACTTTGCCTTGTGATGTAGAGCTCTGGTGCAGTTATGTGCTTATCACTTACTAAAATTCTGGTCTGGATCAACCAAGATGGAACTTTCCAGATGTGTTGGCTGGATCTGGCTGCTGTGCTCTACTTCTTCCTGTTGCTGCTCATGGAAGTAAACCCTCTGTGCTCCTCTAGCAAGATCTTCAGCTCTTGAATTATTTTGGAGAGTCTCAATCCAGCCTCTCTTCTGGGAATTTTGCTGCAAGATTCCACAGGAGATTCTGGGTGTGGGGCCTGAAAAGGTATCTACAAGCACCTTTCACTGGACTCCAGGTCAGTAAGTATCCAGTGGGTGTGGGCAGGCATAGAGGTCCCTACCTACACACGCTTGCTGGGTTAAAGTTCTGGATGGATGAGAGATCTGGAGAAACTTGTTCCATTGTGTTTCTTGTTGGGAACTCAGATTCCCTCATTGCTGGAGGATCTCAGGACCTCACTATTGCAGAGGATGGCTGTGGTACTTTTGTGAGGAGCTCTGGTTCTTACGTTGACCATTGCTTCTTACCTCCAATTCAGATCTTTCGGCCTGCTAGCAGCTAGCACAGATCCTTTATCCTAATGTCATAAAATTTCTAGCTTCCACGACTGGCCTTTCAGACTTTGTGACAGAGGTCCATGAAGTAGGGTCCAGGACCTCAGCTGGATTCTTTAGTATTTAGTGTGTGGATAGAGAAACTAATATTATAAAATATGTACTGTATTATGTTTTCCCCTTGCAAAAATGCCAAATTATTACACTTATGTTCTAAAATCTTCTCAAACAAATATTTTCTAAAAGCAAAGAAATTTCTGCTTAAATTTTATTAATGCATAATAGTAACAAAATAATGGGTTTCGTTATTCTGTACATAACACACCTTGATTATTTTTACCCTTTGGTATGGACTCCCTTCTGCCCCACCTCCTTCCCCATCATTAACATTGTACCTATTTTTTATGGTTCCAGGGTTTGAACTCAGGACTTTGCACTTGCCAGGCAAGCACTTATTCCCCTGAGCTAAATCCCCAGACCTCTTAACATTGTACCTTATACTTCCCTGTCATCTTTCCTTTGTGAATTCCTTGTGTAAGACAAAATATAGAATAGTCAATGATCTGAGCCTGTTTTACTGGAATTAACATAGTAGGTTCCACATGTACATATTCTCCTGCAAATGGTAAGATTTGCTTTTTTATGGTCAAATTATATGAGAGAGTATCTATACAAAAGATATACATCATGGAAAGAAAAATTTCTATAAATGTTTTAAGACTATATTTGCTGAGACATTATGAGATTGCTAGAACTTATCCGCTGCCTCTACTGGAATGTTCAAGGTCATAGCCATTAGCTGCGAGACATTTATTTCTATAGTGAACTGCTAAACTATGTATAACTTTTATCTTAGAAAAGGTCAATAACTTTTAAAGAGCTATAAACAACATACCTATTTGAAGTAATTAAATAATAGCTACACTATGCACCATCAAATCAGGATCCTTCAGCTGGGTGTAGATCGATGCCCAGGGAGAGGACTATGCTCAGGAATTTGGTTTGAAGTCTGTGATCTGGGAGAACAATCGAATGCCTACGGAGAGTGACTCTGTGTTTCTAAAGTTTAGTCTGGCTGAGGCCAGTGAGATCGCTCAGCGGCCCAAAGCATCTGCTTAGGAAAGTTTAGGCAACTGCAGGGAGCACAGTTCAATTTCTGGCACCACATGCTGTACCAGCCCCACCTTCAGGTCAGGCTGAGCTGGGAATAATTAAAAAAAAAAAAGAGAGAGAGAGAGAGAGAGAGAGATGAAGTTTAGTCCGGCAACACAGTGGAGAATGAATTAAAGATAAAGGTTACAGAGCTTGAATAGAAAACAAAGACAATTAAAACAGTAGCACAAAACAAATTTAAGATTTGGGAAAATATAAACATAAGAATGGGCCAGAGAGATAGCTCAGTAGAATAAGCACCTGCTTGGCAAGCATAGTGTCTTGAGTTCAAACCCCAATACCACAAAATAAATAAATAAATAAATACATACATACATACATAAAAATATAAGAAGGCTGTGGGATGAGTGTGGAGTTTGTAACAACATGTGCTGAGAGGAAGAGAGCCATAATTTGCACAGGAAAAGGAAAAAAATGAGACAGCATGTAGAAGATTGGGAAAAGGACAAGATAAGCTTCAGGAAACTGAAAGGATAGCTTGAAAGATAGAAGCTATACTTCTCTGAAATTTTCTTTATATAACTGTATTTAACTCTTGCTGCACTTAGCCATAACAGTGAAACTGACCAGATTGCACGGAGGTCTATGACCCACTGTGGGGCTTGGCTGAGGTTCCCAGTTTAAAGCTCGGTGTCTACAATCCCTAAATGATGTAGTTTCTGTACTCAGTGAACATTATTCCCTTATCCAGTACAGTCAAGTACCATTTCTTTTAATTATGAGTGGCGCAGTGGTTTTCAATATAAACCACAGAACATTTGTTAAAATGTGTTCCCATAAAGATTTATGAATTTAAAGTGCACCTTTGCAAAACTTAGTATAAAAGTGCCCTGAATGGATTTCACTGAATTTCTTACCAACCATGACACTTTATAGATGACAGTATGCGATGCTTCTCAGCGGCATCATTCCAGAGACTTTCACAACTAAATGGACCCTACACCCTACTCAGAAAATATTGCACTTAATTAAAACTAACAATAATGGGGTGTTTGTAATTAAAAGCAGGGGTTTTGAATGTCCAGTGATATAAAAGCTGTTGTGATTAACTGTACAGAATTCATATCAGAGCAATTTCTGCCTCAGGCTGCAAACGTTTGTGATTAAATAACACAGCAAAAATGTGCATATCTTTAAACTAACCCTCATTGTATGTCAAGAAATTCAATTTTTAGTTGTTTATTCTATTAGCATGCTTCACAGAACTCTGGCACTAATAAGTAGAAATGCCAGACAAGCATGAGTTTATTGTAAAGTCATTTTTTCTTTAAAAAAAAAATTCCCAGTTCTTTCTGTCAGCATTCTCAGTTTAATTTATTTCATATCTGTCCTTTATTTCTATAGTAGTTTTACACATATAATTCTTTTGCACAGGAGTTAATAAAAGGCCAGGTTTTATGAAATATAGCATACAAATGAATACACTATCATCTTTTTAAAGTGAATTAATTCCTTAACTTATCTTGTTATGAAAATTAACATAGCATGTGTATTATCTTGCTATCTGTAGAAAATATTTTATTTATTTGAGTTTCCATTTTATATGTGTGGTACAGGATCTCACTACACAGCTTGGATACATAGTGATCCTCCTGTTTTCAGCCTCCCCAGCGCTGGGATTACAGGCATGCTCCAGCATGCCAAGAGTCATTTGCCAGCTCAGCGCACCTGGGGGCAGAGGCGGGACTGGTACAGCATGGAGGAACTGGGATCAAACCCTGGTCCTTGTGCTTGCCAAAGAAGGAGCTTAGGCCACTGAGCTATCTCACTGACAGATTTTAAAAACATGCTCCATCACACATCCAAATATAAGTATACTGTTTTCTAATTTGGTAAGATTGGTTTTGCATTATTTTTGTCCAGGAAACCAAAGAGAGTGAACCACATTTAGCGAATTTATATATATTTGATGTCTTCACTGATTTAATAGGAGAATCTTGAAAAAATGAAAACTTTGATGAGTGAAACAGATCCCTACTCCATCCTACTGCTCAGCACAGCTGTGCGCTGGAACCAGATTAGTGTGACTGAGAGCCTGTCCTTCAGTATAAAGGCTTTCCTCCCAAGATCAAGACACAGAGATTATGAGTTAGTTATGTAGGAAGACAGACTTGAAAGAAACAAGCAACGCAAGCTTTTAAGCATAGCTGAGCATCAGTAGTAAACATTCCCTGGTTTGATAAACATTTTCCATCAACTCATTTTCACTATTTGAATCAATATCAAATCTGTAGGTGAGGCAATGTTAATAATGATTGCTTTGAGAAATTCTCAAGAAACATTGCGAGAGATTTTAACAATTTTCCAAATTTAGATTTCCATTAAAATTATTTTAAACATTATTACTTTCCTGAAACATTGTTACATTGTTTTCCCCCAATGATGATGATAATGATGATGTGAAATTATTCCTTAAACTTTATTTATTTATTTATTTATTTATTTAAATTATGGCTGGCTCAGCCCGCCCTATGGGTGGGGCTGGTGCAGCATGTGGTGCCAGGGATTGAACCACAGTCCCTGCAGTTGCCTGACTTGCCTAAGCAGGCGCTTTAGACTGCTGAGCTACCTTGCCGACCAAACGATGTGAAATTAAAGTTCACAGAACTGAGTGACTTGTCCAGTATACACAGTAAGTAAATACCCAGATAAAGCCATAAAATAAAATAAAGCCCAGTTTCTCCCCATATTATTTCAGGGAAACAAATCTCTGTCCTCAACCAGTACGTTTGTGTGTGTGTGTGTGTGCGTGTGTGTGTGTGTGTGTGTGTCTGTGCATGCACGCATGTGTGTATTAGTTGGGTCGATTTAGAGAGGGAACACATTTCACATCCTTCCCTGATCTTTCAGCACATTTTTCTTCCACCTGCAGGACTTGTTTATTTTAAAAATAACTTTAAATCCTAACTTTAAGACTAGAATAGTGATAGTGATTACATTAGCAAGGTGGAAAACTAAGACTATCCAGCCTTCATTTTCTCATTAAAAAACCCCATCAGTTTGAATAACTATGTGCACACAGAAGAGGTTCACAATAGCTAAGGAGAGATGTGGAGAACAGAAATTTAAAAATTAAGGATGCATATTATCTAGGACACCCCCACAAGGCTAGGCAGCACAACGTGGAGAGAGATAATGTTTGATCAAGGGAAGGACAGGGAAGTAGACCCTAGTATCACAGGAGATGATACCATAAAATTTCTTCCATGGGAAACACTTTTTAAAGCCGGATCCTATTTCTTCAGCTAGTAGCCCAACACTTAAATACCCAGCATCTGGGCCAACCCATAAAGACCAAACTCAAAACTTATTTCTGTTCCAAGCCTAGTTCCTAAAACACAAGTAATAGTCTCTTTCCCATGGACACAAACACTAACACTTCTGCAGATCTGGGTACCAGTTCCACCCAAGTGTGCCTTAGAAGTGTGCTGGCTCATACAACCTTGATACCAGGTTCCATATCCACAGAATCAGATGTTAGCTTTGCCCCAGAGTCAGGGTGAAATCCCGCCACAGTATTAGATGGTTCCTGTAAGATCAAGCTCCTAGCTACCACTTTAAGACACAAGGCCCAAGTCACAGTGGGTCAACGCTCCAGAGGCTCCAGTACCAGGAGAGTTCCACACTCAAAATCCATGGGCACTCCTGGATTCAAAGTCACCTTTGTCATCTGATGCAGCTGTCCAAATCAACATGCCTGCCCCAAGAAAACATAGCACAAGGTTGTGTTCCACATGCAGAATGCTCTGCATGGCTCTCAGTGCCAAATTTTCCATGGCACCAAGTCAGCCCCTCTGAACATTACTGTATGACCTTCACAGAATCACCTGGACAGGTTAACAGGTGAAAGACATTCCCTCTCAATCCATCCTGTAAGAACTGGACAGGAAAATCAATTTCTTCCGAGACACAGATAGGTCTCACACAAGGTCATAAATAATCAGGCAAACAAGATGCCATCAAAGGAACAACATAGAGCACTATACATTTACCACAGTGATATGAATATCTACACACTACCTGTATAGAGGAAGAGAAATAGGCTGTGATTTTATTTTTAAAAAATAGCAATAGAAAAATTGCCCAAATACAGATAACAAAATCAATTTGTAGATGTGCTATATTCAAACAATGTTGAATTTATAAAATGTAAACAGATCATTACAAAGACGTATATTAATCAAACTCGCAAAGCCAAATTCCAAAAGAATTTTGAAAGTAATCGTCTTAGTGACTTCTCTCTCATTCCTGGGACAAAATACCTGAAACCCAAATTCAAAAGAGGGAAAGGTTTATTTAGCTCACAGTTTGTGGAGGTTTCATTCCACAATCAGCTGGCTCTAAGGCAGGGTGGTATAGCAAAAGGCCAACACTTCGAGATGGCAGAAAACAGCAAAATCAACAGGAACAGAAGTGGGGGAAAGCCTCTTTCACTCCTCTATCTTGTATGCAGGCTACCACCCCTCACAGCGAGTGTGGCACTCATACAATCTCCATGCTTCTCTTGTAGATAGGCTCAGGATGTTTATAAAGTTAGAACCATGGCCACCTACTGAATCACTTAGTTAAACTTGTAGAAATCAAGTTGGTGCAATGTATCAACCACTACAGCAAATAAACAAACAAAATGCATGCCCTACCAGGAATCATACTGAGACTATTAATGGGTATCTTAGTTACTTTTTACTCGTTGCTGATACAAATACCCAACACTCAAAATGAAGGAAAAACAAGTTTATTTAGCTCACAGTTTATAGAGGTTTCAGTTCATACTTCACTGGCTCCAAGGCAAATGACACAGTTCTTGGTGGCAGAAAACAAGAAGAACAGAGGAGAACCAACAGCTGTGGCATCCTCCAGCCACTCTCTTCCAAATTCTGCTCCATTGGATCTCCTCTGAAGTGGCGTGGTTGCAAAGGTCAAGCGCCTTCAAAGACCAGAACTTCTCCAAGGAAGCAGGGCAGGGCAGGGCCACCAAAAAAGTGGGCAGGGCCAGGCTTGGCAGGGCAGGGCTACACAACGTCTTTCTCAACTCCTTTTTATATACTTGTTGTGCTGAATCACTCTGGGGTAGCCCATTTGGCCCTAGGTGGGAACCAATCATGTCCCAGGGTGGGATCAATCACATCCCAGGGCAGGCCCTCCACATCCTGCAGGATGGGGCCCCCATAGCCTGGCACCTGAGGATCTGATACAGCCAAGATTCCTCAAGTTGACACAATGTATCAACTACCATAATGTGATTCTCAGAAGATAACATGCAAACCAGGAGAGAATAGAAAAATAACTTCAAAATACTAAAAGAAAATTTAAGCAAAAAACCTACCAACATAAAATATTATGCCTTCTACTACTAGCAACGTCAGGAGATATAGAAGAATGATGCCCATTTTCTCTACTTCAAATACGTCAGTCAAATTCTAAAACAGTCTTGTCAAGTCAGATACAGGGTGTAGGGAAGAAGATCCAAAAGGCTCCCAAATCAAAAAGTCAGAAATACACTGTGGAGGATAAAAATTATATCATCAATCTGTTAAAATAATAAATGGATTCATTAAGATTGTAGAATACAGAGCTGGGGTGGTAGCTCGGTAGTCTACTGCCTGAAAAGTGCAAAGTCCCAAGTTTGTCCCCCAGTATCACATGCTGTGTGGGCCGCAGAACCCTGGGCACACCATGCAACACCAAAGAGGATATGGTGGCACGTGCATGGAATCCCAGGGCCGGGGAAGCTAAGACAGGCAGATCACTATAAGTCTTAGCTACATAGAGATACCTTGCACTCAATAAATAATTTTTTTTCTGTATTTAGGACAGGGTCTATAGGGTCTCACTATGTAGATCAAATTCACAGTGATTCTCCTGGTTCAGCCTCCCAAGTGCTTTGCTTACAGATGTGCACCACCACACCTGTTCTCAATTGCCGTCTCAGCACGCCCCAGTGATAGGGCTGGCATAGTGCACAGGGAATTGAAGCCTGGCCACTGCGTTCTGCCTAAGCATGCAGTTTAGTCTGCTGAGCTCTCAGGCCAGTACATTAAAAAAATCTTTCAAGATTATAGGATACAAAAATCAACATATAAAAATACAAAATTTCTAGTAACTAACAACAATTAATCTGAAAAACAAATTTTTGTTCTTATTTTTTCATAATGAAAGTAAATTTTATTTAACTTTATTTCATGCTTTGTGCCAAACACTACAAGGTAAAAATCAATGCAAAATGAATGAATGACTTTGTAGCAAACCAGGAGAAAATAGGAACCTCTCAAAATCACATAGCAAATTCAAGGAAAATTTGCAATTTTGGCAGCCTAAGAATTTTTTTCAATGAGTTCTGGTTACTGTTTTTTTTTGTTTTTGTTTTTGTTTTTGTTTTGTTTTGTTTGTTTTGTTTTTGTTTTTTTGAGAGAGAGAAAATGTTCTCTCAGGCTTTCACAGAGAGTGAACTGGTCAAGCAATGGCCATGACTCATCCAGATGGCTGACACTGCCAAAAGTTCTAGAAAATGCTGTACATGGTTTCAAGATAAATCCTGAGGGCATTTCACTAACCTTGTCAGACACAAAAGTTACATGCTTTGTTATATAGGTCTTGCTTTACCTTGGCCTTAACCATCCAGCAGAACAGTTTAATCACGAGGCATAAAAAGTAAAGCCAGATTAGTATGCTGAGCTGTAAAAGGCTCAAGTCAACAGCTTCATACATTGCCAGTTCTGCTGATAAACCACTACTCTTATGGACTATTGGACTATGTATACAACTACTTTCTCTTAGTTCAATGAGAAGAAATATTTATACTAATAGTGTTCAGTAAGTTAACAAGTATGCATCTTGTACTCTGAACAAGTACTATGAAGACATCAATATGCATTCTATCAATTATTGTGGGTGTCCTACTAGAAGGCTTTATAGCTATCTCATTATTTCTTATTAAAATTTATAAAATTATAAAAAATAAAAATAGAAAATATAAAACAAATTTCTAAAATCTTATTTATAAAGCATTAAATTTGTTTGGAATAAGTTAAAATAATGAAGGAAAAATATTTATAGTAGAATCTATGATTATAAAGAAATAAAGACATATTGTAAATGTGTTGCCAAGGCTGTGGTGAACAAGGAAGGTAAGAATGTAAATAGATAAAATTGGGTAGAACAGGCAGCATTTATAAAGTTCATTAATTTTTCTGAATAAGCTCAAAATAAAATTTCCCTAATCTTCAATATTCCTAATATTAAAGGAAACAAAATCTGGGCCTCGCCGGGCATGGTGGCTCACGCCTGTAATCCCAGCACTCTGGGAGGCTGAGGCAGGAGGATTGGTGCGAGTTCGAGACCAGCCTGGGCTACAAAAGTGAGCTCAAGGCCAGCCTCAACTGCATAGCGAGACCCTGTCTCAAAAAAAAAAAAAAAATCTGGGCCTTCACACGAGATATCTAAACTTGTATGTCCCTTGTACCATCACTAATAATGAATAAAATAAAAAAACAAATCTAAGTATATATCAACAAATTATGGAAAAATAAAGTCTGATGCACCTACACAACCATAGAATATTACTAGGTTTTAAAAAGAAACCCTGTCATTTGTGATAAAATGGATAAAATTTTAGGGCTTAAGGTAAGTAAAATAAGCCAGGTGCAAAAAGACAGATGTACTATATAATTTTATTAGTATATGAAACCTGAAACACTTGAAATCACAGAAGCAGTGCTTATAATGATAATTCCCAGGGCCTGAACTGGAGTATCTAGGAAAACAATTGGTGCGAGGTATCATCCTTCTATTAGGAAGGGTAAACACATTCTGACACCTATAATTTCTATTGTACTGCACACCTGAAATTTGTTAGGAGAGCAGATCTTAAACGTTCTTATACATATACGTATGTGCATCATATCTGTGAGATGCCAGTTACATCAATTACTTTTATTACAATAATCACTTCCTAATGCTTAAATAGATCAAGTCACCATATACATTAAAACTCACAGGCCTGGCTATGATACTGCTAATCATAATTCAACAAATCTAGGGACAAATAAATCAAGCTATGATCTAGATATGTGTTTCATCTCTTAAAGTTGTATTTAAATTAAATTTGTGTACTTAATTGTGTTTAATTACAACAACATTACATTCAACTGCTATTCCTAGTTTGACAACCTTCTAAGTACTAGTAAAGTACAACTAGAATCAGTGATCATGCTATTTAGAGGATATCTTTAACCACTTAGACAGTCTATCTATTTTTCTAAGTAGTTTATCTAGCCTCCTATTCTTTTAAGGAGCCAAGTCATTCTGGCAGATTAAACAGATAAATTTCTAATGACGTGTAGTTACTGATGCCTCTATATAACTTTTCTTCTTGGATTAGAATTATTTATACATAAAGTTAATCCTTAAATTCTCTTTATATTCAAATGTCCTCATCTATGTAAGTTGGCAAATAAGTCAAGAAACTTAAATGTCATTTTGCAGGAAATATAGGCTATCCCCAGAAGCATCTTGGGGATCATTAATGCGAGAAAGTAATCTGATCATCATTGCAGAAATAACTGTGGCTTTCATATCTTTACAACAGAACACTTACATGAGTCTTTAACCACTTAAGTGCTAAGATCTCATAATGCTCAGCTCACGGGACACTGGTTGGTTTTTTACTCAAGAGAACTGGCCTTAGAAATGACTCCAAACAGACACTGGCTATGTGAGACTGCTGGGTTGAGGGAATGTGTTTGGTATCAAAGATTGCCACCCTTTGCTCCTGTGCTAAACCACACAATGAGATGCCTGCACGGCAGTGTTCCAACACTTGGCAGTAGGAAAGTCTTTTCTGAGTCACATATGAATGCTATGGCCTCCTTTTCCTGAAACAAAGGATCAAATCTTTATACAATACATCAATGTGATTTTTCTGAAGACCACACTTAAGTAAGAATCATATTAAATTAATCAAGTTCCATACCCCAAATCCTTTTAAAAAACTAAATTGTAAGGAGAGGAAGAACAGAAAGGAAAATCTCCTTACATAAAATACCATATTTCACTTCTTGTAATGCTAATATCACTAAGATCTGATGTCCACTGGGTTTATTTCTGCACATGCAAAGTTTAAAATCACTTACAGTGTCTATACTTGGTCATACCCATAATTTCACAGCAGCCCGAAGAAGAAGGATTGTTTTTCTTTTTATTACATGGGGTTTAGAAGTGGAGAAGGAAAGCAATTAACTTGCCCTACAAGCCACTCAGTGGATGAAGTTGAATTTCAATCTAGGCAGCCCAGAACCCACTTATTTCCATTTACAACCCATTTTTTCCTTGATTCTGAAGAAGCTGAGTCAATAGTAAGTAATCAGTTACAGTGAGCATTATAGGTGCTCCGAACTGCATTCCTATGTCTACTTTTATAACCTATATTAAACAGATGTAAAAGGAAAATGCATTCAGATCAATACATAATGAGTTATATATATATATATATATATATATATATATATATATATATATATATATAAAGATTACTATGTATTGTTTTACCGATATGCTGGAGGTCTAACACATTATTAGCATTTTAATATGTTCTGTGTCCATAAATTGGCATACACACAGATTTTGAAATCTTTCAAAACTTTGTTTTGAAGCATTTCTCAATATGACCATCTTCACTGAGCAATGTATTAAAATCTGACTCACTATTAATTGATCAAGGACTTACCCTAATTCTACTAATCAAATACATATAACTTAAAGCCTTGCCCAGAATACACTTTGATACCAGGCTTTCATTATGAAGATTTAGATTTCTCACTCATCTCATCTGTTTCATTAAGGATGACAAATGTACACACACACACACACACACACACACACACACACAATTTTTCCATTATTTTCAAAATAATAGAGTGCTGTTTTTAAAAATATAGTTTTGTTGTTCCAAAAGCTCAAATGACTCTCATGATGAGAAATCAGAATTAAGCCCTGGGGAAATGTTTGAACTACAAAGAAAGGGAATTAAACTCATTTCATTGCCAGTAGCAGAAAATATCAAGACAATTTTGTTTTTATAGATTGATTATCTGATATTCCTGTATATGGTATAATCCCTGTGAATGGATAATGACAGCCGTCATCTTGTTTGGTCTTTATTTCTGAGTAGGTGGGGATTCTCCAAATAGATTCTATAATAAAAATAAGTGATACTTGTTTGTTTATTTATTTTTATGGCCGGCTCAGCCTGCCCTGAGGACAGGGCTGGAGCAGCATGTGGTGCCGAGGATCGAACCGCGGTCCCTGCAGCTGCCTAAGCTTTCCTAAGCAGGTGCTTTAGAACACTGAGCAATCCTGCCGAGCCCGTCTCATAATGTTTATTAAAGTATGATTTCATTCTCTATGATGTCTCTGGTAACATAAGAATATAGCATTGGAAGTTGTAGAAATTTACTCCTTATCTTTGCCTTACGGGAACTTTTACTGCTAACCGATTAACTTGGAATTTTGCATATATTGACAGTAGGTATGTGGTCAAACAGTCATTAAATTGTGCAAGGACTTTTTCATTGTATTTTTTTTTAAAAAATGATCTACGACAAAAGAAGAAAGGATACACTCAAAGATGCCGGATGTACTGAAAAGATTTGGTTTGATACAGTGAATATTTTTCTATTAATACATTTTTCTGATACAGCACATACCTTGTCTTGTTAATGTTACCTCTACTGTACATCAAACTATTTAGCATATATGATGCTCAACAAAGCCTTACCAAGTGGATTGGATATAAACTAGTTTTGAAATCATTTAGGTGTTGGGACTGAATAACATGTACATTTAATAGACATAAGTGTAACTAAACAGGCAATGAGACCATTTATACTTCAAAAATTATTTGTTTTTGCACATTTTCACATTTCACATATTTTCAAAAGAATAATGAAACACATGCTCTATTGTTTTATATCTGTATTTTCCCCTAAAAAATCATTTGCTTCCAGGAGGGGCTGTGGCAAGGTGATGGGACCATGGAAGGACATTAGTCATGTGTGGATTGCTTCACTGATGAGGTCATAGCTAAGTATGATTTGAAGGTGATTCCTGATTGGAGGAAGTAGGTGACTGATGAAAGGTTTGGGAGGATCTATGCTTCTGCCTCCTCCCTAGTCTCTCTTTGCTTCTCATTGCTATGCCATGAGCTCTTTCACCACTGTGATAACCCTGTGTCATGACATCTTTCTTGGAGCAACCAACTAAGGGCTGAAATCTCTACAAAGCATGGGTCAAAATTAACCTTTCCTACTTGTAATTGTGCATGTCAGGTATTGTGTTTTTGTGACAATTAAGACATGCTTATAATATAAGTACTGGTGCTCTACTAGTGATAAATTCTACTGAAAATTGTCAAGTGTGTGATTATAATTAGTCCCTTACCCAGCTAATGATTAATATTATCAGTGATAAAATTGAAATATTTGAAGTTTCAAGACACAAGGATGACAGCCCTACCCCTGTTTATTAATAAAGCTCTCATTGCTTTCTTCAGATTTCAAGCAACTGTTCCAAATTTTGTTAATTTTGCCACTTATGTAGGAAGATACATTTTGTTTCACTGATAATACACTCTGGTAAAGTTCCCATAAATTCTTGCTTTGAACTTCACATTGCATGTGAATTGCTATGGATTGATTTTCTATAAAAATGAAAGGTTCTTGTGCACTTTGATAGGAATGCAAATTAGTGCAGACCTTAAGTGAAAGACACAAACTTCTCCAAAAAAATAAAAATATGTGCAACTCAGTGGAAAAGTGTATGCCTAGTATACACAAAACCCTGGGTTTGATCTGCAGCACTGAGAGACATAGAATCACCACCTGATCCAGAAACATGACTTATTGATATTTTTCTAAAACTTCTGATATCAGTATGCTATAACGATAATGGCATCCCCATGTCCACTGTGGGAGTATTCACAATAACCAAGTTATAGAATCAACTTCGGTTTTCACTAATATATAAATGAATAAAATGTGCTATTACATCTAGATGTATGATTGAGTTTTACTGAGATTATTAAAAAGTAAGAAATTTTGCCCTTTCTGACCTCATAAACAAGATGACAGGAAGTGAGGTAAGCCAAGCACTGAAGCCAAATATCATTTATTCTCACTTACCTATGGATTCTAAAACACGGAATTCAAGGGAGTATGGAGTAGCACTGTGGCCACCAAAGGCTGAGGCTTGGGGTGGGCACTGGTGACCACAGTGTGCAAAGCCTAAGTTGGTCGAGAAGATGTATTTTGAAATGGCTTACACAAAAATTTAAAACAGCTGCTATAAATGTACATTTTGAAATGTACAGTAGCCCTTCAAAATCATGAACAGAATACATTTCAAACAATCTCATCATGAAAGGTGATCACCATTAAGTGACGGGTGTGTTAACTAGCTTATTACCCCAACTTCCATAGTTCATCATATTATTTGTTGACAATAAGTGTATAAAACTGTGATTTTTTTAAGTGCTCAAGAAAAAGTTAAAACTGAGGTAAATGGTTCTGCATTCTCATGCAGGTCACATCGGCAGATTTCAACAATATTACAAACGTGTTCTGTTCACTAACATTCCTCCTGTTTTCAAGCTGATAACCAGGCTCAGGATTGCTGAGTGTGCAGTCTCCAAGCCTCCCTTCTTAGTCTGACTCTATTTGTGTTACTTTTGGGACTCAACTGTACGTGGGTTTATTTTTTTAATTATGACACCCTCTTAAATTTAAATGTACTCATTGAAATCAAGATGGTAACACACTTTGAAGATATTGTGAAACTCCAAGATGTAAAAGTAAATAAAGTCATATTATCCATCTCATAAAAACAAAAGGCCTATTACTTTAAAAATTCTGGATAAATCATTTCCCCTCAAATACCTAAATATTTAATGAGCCTACTACTTCCACTTAAATCTTTCTCTTCACTGTCGTTCGCTCTGTGTGTATATCTGTGTTTCTCTCCGCTTGTCTCCTTCTTTGTGTCTTTGGCTCTGGTATTTTCTACCCTCCCCGCAGGAACACATTCTTCATGCTCTCCAGTTAATTATGAAGGATTTTCAGTCATACATATTCTATCCTTGAAAGCTCAAACATTTGAAATCAGTACTGAACTTCCTTGAAATACACATAGGAATCCATGACATAAAACTTGATTGAAAAATATCAGGCTCCTCCAAGTGCTACAAGACCATCCAGCCCTATCATATCTTGTACGTTGGTGTTTATTTCAATTTGAAATAAAATGACTGTGCGTGAAACTAGGCTATATATTATTCAGACTCCAAAAAGGAAATCTTACAAAATAATGAAGCCACACAACATTTGCCTTAAACCCACTCAACAAGTGGAATTGTGAAGAAAAAGAAAATAAAACAAGTGCAAAAACAGTATAAGCATTTGCCACCATGAAATAACATAGAGCTGTGCCAGATAATACAATTTTCTTTATGTATCTGAACCTTGGAACAATGTTGATTTTTTTTTAAGGGCTGCCTACTACTGCAAGAAATCAATTCACTCTCAGAAGCCCATCTTAGGAAATAACTGACTAGTGTCTGGAATGGGAAATCTGCATGATACAATATGTGAATTAAGGCTAGACCATGCCACTATTTTAAGAGATATAGAAGTTATTCAATTTTCCCCAATGGTCTCAGTATAGGTTTAAAATTATGACATATATTCAATGAAAAGACATTTATGTACAATCTATTCAACTATTTCATTATAAATTTAAGAAAATGTGAAACCCATGGAAAATATATGCCTTTATCACATCATATGAAGTTTAATAGTGGAACAAAGTGAGAACTGGGAGACATGTCTTTGTTCCCAATTTCTCTACTATGTTGATAAAACTTTTCATTGCCCATTTTACATAATTTACAAGTTACTTTCACAATACGCTATTTATCTGTTACCCTTTAAACAGTCATTTACAGTGTGCCCCCACTGTAAAAAGTTCAGGGTTTAATGGAAAAGTCAGGTAAATAGATATATGATATAAATATATGATTACTAAAGGGTACGCAGGCCACCATAAAAGAGTCCTGTATGGTAACATAGATGCCAAAATAAATACCTGATAAGGTGAGGCACAGGCAGGGAGAGATTTAGAGTACAGGAAATGTCTGTTGACAGAAAAACTAAGCCTTTGACAAGCAATGAAGGCCAAAGCAAGGGCATGCCAGAAAAAGCCCAAAGTATACGCAGAGGCACATCAGTAAGAGCTGGAATGATACATTTAGGAACCAGAGCTACAGCCAGACTATAATACCAGAGGGAGCAACCACACTTTAATAACACTGGAGGGAGAGCCCAGGTCAGATCACAAACGGACCTTCATTATATGCTAAGCGAATCTGCTGGCCAGGAGGGAGCGATCACGCAAGAGTGATATGACTGATTCAGGTTTGAAATAATATTTCTTGTATAGTGTGTAGGGAAATAAGCTTTAAGCAAAGGCACAGTAGAAAGCAAACCACTATTTTTCCTGAGATTTTCTCTAGAGAGGGGACTGGAACAAATAGCATAGGGTACTCCCAGATCAGAGCCATTGAACATAAGCCTGATGTAAGAGGGAGGAGAAGCAAGAGACAAATGAAAGCAAAATAGAAAGTTACGAGGTTAAAACGAGTATGAATGAGTCTTATATTTCATCTCATTTTTGTTATAATCAATAAATCCTGCTTGTCAGCTGATAAATAATACAGGCTCTAATCTAGAACATCAATTCAGGGTGGAAAAAATGATTCACTGAGCCCAAATAGCACTAGTGACCAGGAGTGTCTTTAGTTGAAGAGTTCATTCTCCTCTGGGAATTTTTAATATGCTCAAAAAATGAATAGATGAATGTAAACTACTTATGTACTAACAAAGTTATGGGTGGCACCGAGCTATTTTTTCCAGACTTTCAATTCATCAATGTCATTTTAAAGAGGTTAATGGTGGAATATGATACCCAGGATTTGACCATGAGAAACTAGAACTTCCTTCAGCCCTGTTGCTTTTGCCAGACAGTCACAGTGATTCATCGAATCAGGAGTCTGTGTCTTCCGCACCTCCTTTTCCTAGAGAGCCTCATTCACTCCGTTTAGCCCACGGAGTGCTCACAACTGTAAAAGTAGGTATAACATAGATAATTTTATCTGTTTGATTCATAAAGTAGCTTTTTATCAGAATTTTTATCTTTTTGTTCGGAACCACTGCTTCTATTAAGGCAAAAAATCAGAATGTTACTCACATAGTACCATTCTTTATCAGCAACTCCCATGCCACCATCTGCCGTTCAAAATAATTATACTCTGGAATGGAATATTCAATTTTAGAAACAATAAAGTACATCATTACTGAGGTACTTTTTTATTTTAAATTTAATAATAACAATGATGACTATGAAAATGACAATCACGACTCATTGGTAAAGCTGCTGGTGACAGAAAGATTGACTAAAATATCTGCCTGTCCAACTGCAAAATATATGTCATTGTCACACTTCTCTATGGTCTGTGCACCATTACCTTGATTTTGTAGATCAGTCACTTAAAAATAGGAAAAATTAGGCAAGATTCCCAGTCTGATTCCAAAGCCCAGGTGTACCTGTTATAAGTGTTTTCTTTGAATCTCACACCACATATCTGACAGCATTACTCTCTTAATATGAGCTTGCACAAAAACATGCCTCTACTATATTATCTCTGGATAGTCTGATACAGTGAATGTTTATCTAGATCTGAGCTGGGATCTATAAGCCTGGGGCAGGGGGAGCCCCGTAACACAACGTGGTTTTGCCAGCCATACTTATCTTTCCCCTCTAAGGCATTTGCACCTCTCACTGTTGCCTCACATGTAAAGTTATATGGTACTAGCATCAATGGACATGGACCCAGGATCATAGTAGCCATATTCTGATCCAGTTAGACCTCATTTACATACATCTGCATTGTCGTATTGACTCACACAAGTGCTTTGGCCATCCCATTCATGTTAGTCAAGACTGTAAGTTTTAAAACTCCCCCTCCTGCTGAGAGTGCGGTCCCCCTGGCTGATTAGTGAAAAGTCCCATTGACCACAACCTTCAATCACCTTCCAACTTCTAGAAAAAACTAAAGAGAAGCCCACTCTGGAACTCTCTACAGGTACCACCTGTGGTTTTGTCCATTTGAAACCCTCCCATGGGTAATGTCCCTTCCAAAAAACTACTCTCTTCCACACAGCCCTTCACTAAGGTGGCCATTAGGACTTCTCCCAAGTTTATTATGGCTAAGTCACATGACACCACCATGGCACAATTTATCACAATTCCAATATCCTTATTGCATTTTTTAAAATCGATATTGTACTCATTTTCTGATAAACTAGCCTACTGAAGCTGTGATTTTTGACTCAGTGTTCTTTCTGGGGACCTACACACATGCATGTTCGAGGAAGATCTAAGAACCAAGACAACTTCAGGATGCAGACAAGATGCAGCTCACCAGCCTGGGTTAATCCAGCAGTTCACCCACATTTCATTTATTTTAAAATCCCTCAAGTGTATTGGTACGGTGCTTTTGTAAACATTACATTAATTTACATAAGTGATATGCATGCTAGAAAATCAATTCCTATAAATAGATGATGGAAATACAATTATATACCTAATGATATTAATAGCATTGATAATAATTATGATATTAGACTAACTTGGGTAAGATATCTAGCATATTAGACAAATGGGATATATGACTGATGTGGGAAAGTGAAGCAGAAGACAAATGAGAACAGAATAGGAAATTGAGCACTTCTGTTTTCCAGAGTTTGCTTCCTGTTCATTATGTCTGACCTCACTGAATCCATAAAGCACTCCTATGAAACAGGCTTGCTATTATCTGTGTTTGTTGTATAAAGCAACCAAAACACACAAGCATAGAGAACATAAATAATCAACCACAAATCACTAAAGAGTTGGCACAAGGGCAGCGTGATTTTACTCATTTTAACAAACACATACAGTATGCCTACTCTGTGTCAGCCCAGCTTGGTAATTATGGATAGCCCCATAGAGACAAAGGCCTGTAAGACTGCACTTAAAGAATCAAGTTTCTCTTAATGAATAGACAAAGCAGGATGTGATATTCAGATCTACTAGAATATCTCTATAAATATACCATCACAATCTCATGTAACATACCTTTTGTCTAATGAAAACGTCCTAGATTCCAAACTCAACTGACTTGTGGAGCTTTCCAGAAATCCTGCTTATTTTGCTAGTTTTCATGCTTCCTTATCATCTACGCCCTACAGTGTAGGCAGGGCTTGTTTATACTTAGTACATGACTTCAAGATAGATTTGATAGGTGTGATCAAATTACCATGTGAACTTCATGTGTCTGCCAGTATTTCTGTAGAGATTGTTGAAAACATGTCAGCATATCCTTTCTGTTCTGGTGGTGCTACATATTGGTGTTTGTTTAAATACATCACTTTAAGGCTGGAGGGATAGACTAGCATGACAGGTTTGATCCCTAGTACCTCATGCTGTGCTGGCCCCAGAACCTTGATCCTCCATTAGCCACAGATCTGGGCATGGTGGAACATGCCTGTAATCCCAGTGCTATGGAAGCTGAGACAGGAGGGTCATTAGAGGTCTCAACTATATAGCAAGTCCATGTATCAAAAAAAGAATTAGTGGCTGGGGAGATAGCTCAGCAGAATAAGCACTTGCCTGACAAGCACAGGGTCTTGAGTTCAATCTCCAGTACTACAAAAAAGAATTAAAAATGAACAACAATAGTGGATAGATAGATGATAGGTAGATAGATTATAGATAGATAGATAGATAGATGATAGATAGATAGATAGATAGATAGATAGATCAGTTTCATAACAATCCCTGGGAAACTACTGTGTCACGTTTCACCTACAGGTTCCAAAGTCACCTGCTGAGTAAATATGATAAGGTCAGGAATCACAAGTTGAGCAAATGTGTAAAGAAAGAGATTTTCCAGATAAGCATGAACAAATTTTACAGGTTTAAAAAGAAGACCAAAACAACTACAAGTGGACTACTTTGATGTAGCTGACAGTGTCCACAAGAAAGCCACATAGGGAGCTGACCAACAACTTGATTTTACCTGCTGTACCATGCAGAACAAAACATTAATGGAGAAGAATAGAAGAGCTTGGGTCACCAGGCTCAGTCACCTGAGCCTTCCAGAGATGAGATCAAAATTTGCATCTACCCTCAGCACATTACTTGATTTTAAGTTCTTGGGACACAAAACTTGTCTTACCGCCTGAGAAAATTTTCTCCCATGACATCCCTTTGTTCCACAGTGAAGGCTGGCACACATTGCTCCAGACCCATCTCAGGGAGCCCATCCCTGCCAGGAGCTAACAGCCTAAAGAGAGAAGAGAGTAGAGCACATAATATCTATCCCCCATGTGGCTGCTTCACCTTCATAAAATGGTCTGTAGTTTTAGTGATTGAATGCTGAAAGTACAAGTCATAGTGTATGTTATGTAGGGCAAGAAGAAATGCTGGAAAGGGATTTTTTTCTCTCTCTCTTTTTCTATTTTAGGCTTTGGAGTGACAGCTTCAATTTGCCTTTGTTTAGTTTTTATTTGTTCTTGTTCCCTACAATGTGAGGAAGGAAACTTATCTGAATTTAAGATTAGCCCTCCATCTTCATGAAGTCTCATTCCATTCACCATCCTCATAGCATAGCTCACAGGATTCTTTTCCTACCCTGCAATGTATTTCCTGTGATGCTCCTCTTTTCCTTCGGTATTTAAACATGTTCCAGGGCTGAGGAGATACTCAGTAGCAATGTGCCTAGAAAGCACAAGGCCCTGAGTTTGATCCCACTACAGTGAGAAGGAAACAAAAAAAAAAAAAAAAAAAAAAAAAAAAAAAAAAAAAAAAAAAAAAAAAAAAAAAAAAAAAAAAAAAAAAAAAA
>PVJA010015811.1:0-36753 GCA_004027025.1 Myocastor coypus | reverse complement strand
TATTAAATTAGGTTATTTATTTATTTATTTATTTATTTTGGCAGGACCGGGGTTCAAACTCTCAACCTTGCACTTGCCAGGCAGGCACTTGTGACATGGAGCTATCTCCCCAGCCCAAGGCTTCTTTCAAATTTTTAAGTACAGATTTCATCTTTGGAGAACATGCTCTATATATTTCACAGCAGTGATCATTTTAAGAATGGTGGTTTTAAAAGTTTATGAAAAAGTATTTAAAAAAAAATAATTCGCCCATTTGAAGGTAGTAATTTTCAAGTCATGTGAGGGGCAGGCAGAGGATTGCCAACTTATACATTTAATTATGTTTATAAAGTTAATAAAGTTTGTTACATCACTGAGGTCCTGTACCATCATTTACTTGTTTAATTCATAGGTATTTATTGAAAATGGTAGGCTTGTGTTTGATAGGTATTGCATATACAAGGGTAAACATGACAAGATACAGTTTCTTCTCTATCTCCAAAGCATATGAACATCAGAGATGGAAACTGCTAGAAAGAACACTTACGCAGCAGCATGGTACAGTTCCTGTAGGTAAAATGCAGGGTAACATGAGTGTTCACCCCACAGGCACCTGACTTGGCCTGGAAGGAGAGAGTGGTGAAAGCAGCCAAGTTGGAGGCCTGAGAACAGCTAAAGAAATAGCAGTACAACACCACGAATGGCATCTCTTTATAGCCTGATGTAGTGTCAAGGGCTCATTTCTAGTGAAAAATTTTTCACCAAACTTCATCAGAAGACTTCAGACTGAGTACATGTTCAGAAATACAGCTATCCGCCAAGGCTAGATACATCTGCTCAAAAAAAGAGTTCCCTTCAGTTTGTACCATCACATAGAGTACTTTTTATTTCTTAGTTTTCACCTTTCCAGGAGCTTTGTTCAGGTTTTCCCTTGTGACCCTTCCATTCTCCATTCAGCTACCTCTCTGGAACTGCAGCACTAAGAGAGGCAAGTTAGACGGTGCAGAGCAACACACAGAGGCCACAGCACTTGTTTTCACATGCTGTTACTACCAGCATGCCATCTCTTAGGCTGTGGGTCACAGTGTGAACCCTAAAATGAAGCAGCTCTTTGATGTATGATGGAAGCTTCCAAAAGTATGTCTCACTGAGATTTTCTTAAACTAAATAATGTATGAGAGGATTATCAGGCACCTGTAAAATGGGGTGCAATTAATTGCCCATGGCTTTGTGTATAATCCTCTACAAATGCTTGCATGTCTACATTACACTGTACCACATAATTAGAAAATGCAATTCATAATACCATGAGCTAACCTAATTTAATGCCATGTTTATATTTTCCTCTTTGGATGAAATATGAGCAAATATACATTCAATTCAAATTTTTTAAAAAAGATTTAAAAAATCTGTGGCCATGCAAGTGTATCGTTCCTCTCCAACACCGTCTCAAGACTCTAGGCATCATAGGGAAATTATTGTTCCAGAGAGCTTCCTATTACACCATACATCCATTACTGTCCTATGAATAATACATGTCACATTTCATATGCATGGGATACCTTTGTCCTTCTGTAAGGAAGAAATATGACAGCTATTTTCTTTACCTTATCTACCAGAGCATGATTTCATCAGAAAACCTACTTTGGATAGGAGGCTATTAGAGAAAAGGGGGAATGCAGAGGGGTCATGGTTAGTGAGGAAGAACATGGGGGGGTGAATGTGATCTAAGCATGTTATGTACATTTATGAAAATGATACAATGAGACCAATTATTCTACATAATTAATATGCACTAACTCAGAACATTTCTTTACATTTATAGCATAATTTACAATTCAGCATATCATTTAACTCTCCGAAAAATCCTGAAGTTATGTATTTCTTATGTATTCTAGTAACAAAAGAAACATAAAAATGACTTTTAAAAGCCTACTTTTATAAAACTGGGAAGGAATAAGACAAGCTATCTGCTTTTGAGGAAAATCAAAGAAATGTTTAACTTCCTTTAAAAGGCTACAGAAAAATATTTCTATTGACATAATATTATGGGTAATTTAACTTCCAATTAATTAGCCAAAGACTTAATTTTGAGTAGAAAAACCAAAAACATTTTAGATACTTTCCTTCTCAAGAATGGCACTTTTGAAAAATGAATTTAGAAGGATAAATTCCATAAGGAAATAATAAGCCAGAAAGAACATGAATACACCACATGAGGCTTGCAGAACTGGAGGGAACTCAAATTCTGGTTGTATCGGGTACACAGAGAGCCATGAAGTCAGCAGTGAAGAAAAGGACAGAGCCAAGTTATTTATAGGTCAGGTGCAAAGTGCCTTTCTAATGTCTGATGAAGAAGTAAAACACAAGAAAAGGTGACATCTAAAAATTCCTTTTATTAAAGAACCAACATCTAAGCTTCATGAAAGGAAAAAAGAAATATATATATATATATATATATATATATATATATATATATATATATCCTATCAGTCTACTTGCCCATCTGCTTTGATTCACTATAATGAGTGTTAACACAGCAGTTCACTTGGGAGCAGGAAGAAGAAAGGGAAGAAGAAAGGAAGCTTGAAAGTGATTTCTAATTTTAAGGTTTGGCATCCTTGGGTGACTGTTAACACCACTTCATATTTCATTGTGTAAGTTAAAAACAATACATGAAGAGATGACACATCTGGCATGAAGATAATTTGGAATAGTCAACTCTTCCTGTTAGCCTGTAATCTTTGGGATCACAGAACATACTCCCCTCTCCCATCACATTTATTTGGTGGCATGACAACTGACAATATCCTATTAATTACAAACCTACAAAATCTCTGACTTCTGTTTTCTTGATGGGAAAACTCACGCTCCTGAAAATAGTATCATTGTAAGGAGTGCTTCCCAGAGATGTAACAATAGTAAGGACTCGAGAAGGATGTACTGCTTTCAGATTCTGCAGTGAGGTATGGAGACAAAGCGGGGGGACAGCAAGTGCCAGGGCCCTGAAGTAGGCACAGGGGTACCAGGTTCTGACCTCGGTCATCACATAGCAAACTTGGGACCAAAGATGGGTTTCATGTCTCTGAGTCTCTTTCCTTACTGTTGAACATGTATGTTCAAAAATGATTACTAAGAATAAAATGACACTTAATGTCATGTCATAGCCAAATGTGGCTACCTATACCTGTAATCCCAGCATCCTGGGAGGCTGAAGCAGAAGTATCACAAGTTCAAGCACAGTCTGGGCAACTTAGTGAAACCCTGTTTCAAATAAAGGGCTGTGGACATAGCTCAGTGTCAAAGCCCTGGTTCCCCTTGCTGATATTTAAAAAAGCAACATGAAACATGACTCAATTTTTTTGCCCCCCAGAACTGGGGATTGAACTGAGGCCCTTGTGTCGGCCAGGCAAGTTCGTATTCTACTGAACTATCTTCCCAGCCCCTCAATTTTTTTGTTTCAATATTCTCAATTAGGATATCCTCATAAGTCTGAAGCTCCCAATTTTTCTGAAATCCCTATGACATTAAAAAGTTATTACAATGATGTTTTGGCCCAAGGACATTGATTTTATTTGTGTGTAAGCTAAAAAACAAAACAAAGATGAACTCTTTCATTTCCTCTTACCTATCCTCTGCTTTCTCTATCCTCTTACCCATTTCTTGAAAGAAGATAATTAGGCAGTTGGTATATAACTACCATATGAGCTTTTGCCACTACCCTTCACTGGAAACTCTATTTCTACATGAATTGTATATAAATCTAACCTCATGCACAGAAAAAGCTCTAAACATCAGCTCCTGATTAAAACCACATATCTCCAGCAGTGTGGACTATGCAGAGAATTCTGCATCTTCCTAATTTGCTCCTCAGTGGTCACAGCAAAGGGAAATATTCTCTAGAGCCTGAGTTCTCTTTTTTTTTTTTTTCTTTTGTCTTTTTGAGACAGGGTCTTGTGCAGTTCAGGCTGACCTTGAGCTCACTTTTGTATCCCAGGCTGGTCTCGAACTCGCACCAATCCTCCTGTCTCAGCCTTCCAAGTGCTGGGATTACAGGTGTGCGCCACCATGCCCGGCTTCTCTTTCTTCTTATATTTCTAGGTACTGAGTGTCAAGGGCATTTGTATTAAGTTTTTATGGGTATCAGTGGGGAACTTCTATATGATGTGCCTTTACAGGAAGACACTTATGGCTGGGGTACTTTGACATCTGTGCTGCTATCTACACCACCTGGAGCTAATTTATTTGCCTGTGCCTGAAAAATAAATGGCAGCATGTTTTTACCCTTTTTATCTGGATTATTTTGAAAATCTAAATAGATGATGAAATACTCTGAAAGTTACTTGATGTGTGTGAGGCAATATTCTGCATGTCCTCTGCTACAGCAGGTACAGGACACTTCTCATCAAACCCATGGCTTTTCAGGTTTGGCGGCTGGGTGGAATGGGCTGGCTGAGGTAACTCCTCAAAAGGGGCCCCACTGGCCTAACCTAAGAATACCCAGACCTCTGATGCTCAGAAGGAAGATGGAAAAGGTGAGCAAATTATGGAAAGGAGGAGATAGGAATCAAGAAGCCACTAGCGCCGGGCGTGGTGGCTCACACCTGTAATCCCAGCACTTGGGAGGCTGAGGCAGGAGGATTGGTGCGAGTTCGAGACCAGCCTGGGCTACAAAAGTGAGTGCAGGACCAGCCTCAACTGCATAGCGAGACCCTGTCTCTAAAAGACAAAAAAAAAAGAAGCCACTAGCACGTGAAGTAGAGTAAGTAGGAATGACTAACAGTAACAGGCATTATTTTAATTTTAACAAAAGCAAATACATCACTGTTCTTCCAAAATGGCCAAAGAAAAATATCTAGGGTGATTTATTTATTGTACTATATCTAAGAACAGAAAAGCTGACACCCAGTTAGGATTAACCCATTAATAATAAAGTGCTAAAATTCCAAAGACTAATGTATACTGCAGGGGAAGAAACAGTCAGAGATGTTCTTTAGAGTCAGGTATTTCCAACTAATTAGAAAGTGCTACCTCAGCTCTATTTTATGCTCCAGGTGACATAGGAACGTCCAGCAAAATACACCGCTGTAAATGGAGCCTGAGTGAACAGATGCTGAGGGTAGGATGAGATGGATCTCGCGTCACCACTTAGCTGCTGGTCCTCCGGACACCACAACCACAGCAGGGGATGGGGGTGAACTCCTGTCTCTAAAACCTCAGTGCCTTTTAAGAGACAAGAGGACAAGAGTTACCTCCATTGGCTCCTAGTCCCAGGCACATATCTGGAAAGCATGCGTTTTAGAGTCAGAAAGTTTCAGCTTCCCAGCTTTCATTCAAGTCCAGAACATTCCATATTCTTAATTCAGTCCAGCTCTGGAATTTACTGCTGACAAGCAGCTATAAACTGACTGGTGACCAGCTGGAAAGATGGCCAGTAGATGTGATTAGGTATGAGTTATCTGAGTTAACTTCTAGAGGCCAAGGGAAGAAGAGTTTAAATTCAAATAGCCTGGTTGTATTTTATTTGAGGATTTAATTTGGTACTGATATTTAAATATACACATACTTAAAATGGTCAGAATTAGCATTCCTTTTAATAAAGTAATGTGTTAACACTTCGAAAAAATCTGAATCCTACACACTAAAAACAGTGTTTCCCTTAAAACTCAAGCACACATTCCTCTTTCCCTCTATAATAACCTCTTTCTCCCTGCCCTCTTACTAAAATAAATGAAATTATTCATGAAAATCTAGTGCTCCCTTCAGCCTAACCTCCCCTCCCTTCCTCTCCACCATCCCTTGTCTTTTGCCTCAGGCTACATGACCTCAGGTCTGTAGAAAAGTCTGCTGAGACCCAGTGACTCAGTCACCCCCAGGTCCCAATCCTGTTCTACAGAACACGACTTTAGCACAAGAGCAATCTCTAGAAGAAAGCCCTGAAATTCTGCCTTCTAGTTGTAAACAGAACAGCTGAAAACTTTGAAGTGCTTTGAAAGCTCTGGAAAAGTTAACAGATAAAATCTCTTTGTAGTGAAGGTCTTTGTTACTCTTTCTCATACAAACACGTACACATCAGCATTCGGATGATACAGACCACATCCAATATGCCTTGCTGAGCCCAGGGGCGTTCATGGCTTCCATGTACTGCTCTGTGAAGGACCCATTGAGCTATATCCCCAAGTCCCTTTGTCTTTCTGCATTTATTTAGAGATGAGTCTCACAAAGCTGGCAAGGCAGGACTAGAATTTGAAATTATCCTGCATCAGCCTCCCAATGTTCTGGGAGCAGAGTTGCATGATTTTTAGCAAGTTATCTTCTTTATAGTGACTTGAATCATAACTTATAAAGTACAAAAAGGCCTCGTGAATTTTAAGACTGGTAGATGTGATGACACAGAGAAAGTACTCAAGGCAGTTTTTGGCACACAGTAGACGATCAATAGGCTGCAGCCACTGTCATTATCATCAATGCCCTTGTGATGACAAGCTTTAAAAGGAATGCAGAGGCAAAGAGATTGGAAAGAAGAAAGGGAAAGTGAAATGAGCAGTTCATGTTGGTAGCTTGGGGGCTTCCAGGAACTGCACCAAAGATAAGCAAGCAGAGTTGGTGGACAGGAAGTAGGAGACAACAGCTCTGCAGCAGCAGCACTTGGCCTGAGTGCAAGACCAGCACGAAGCGTTGGCAGGTGCCCGACGTTGCTGTGGAGCATGAAGTTGGCCCTGGGTGCCATCCCTCAGGGTTCTAAAGGCAAAGGCTGAATGCTTACAAGTAGAGGGTATCCAAGCCTTCTCATAGTTGCCAAGACTGAGTACCTCTTCCCTTCCTGTTACGTGTGTCTATGTGTCTGACTCCTTCATTAGGAAGATTTCAAGGTCAGTATAATCCATTCTTTATTCTCTCTGGCACATTGTGAGATATCCAGTAGGTCTGCCATAAACACTGAAAGGATGAATTCTCTTAGAAACTTCACAAGCAGATGTGAGGGGCTTTCAAGAAAGCGAGCTCACCTCAGTTCCATGGCCTAGGTTTCCTGCATAGACAGTGATTTCTTTAACATATCACCAGTAATAAAAGCTTAAAATGTTTATCTGAGCTACCACAAACAATACTCTCTAAGAATGAAAGGAGTGACAGGTTCTATGACACCATGCAAAGTTTTTGGCACTGGCATAGTTGGCCCTAATTTGCCCTAGAAAATCATACTATTTATTTCTTTCAACAGTAATATTTTTGAGAACTTGCTTGGTTTTCAACATTCCATTGGGGACCAGACTCCAAACTGGCAGCAGAGCCAGTACTTGATGTGCATTTCTTCACTTTTAATCAGAATCAAGAGCTGCTCAGTGGCACTTACGAAACTACGAAACTCATCCATCTGAAAAATCAAGGCCTTGGGCCTGGCGGGATGGCTCAGTGGTCTAAAGCACCTGCTTGGGAAAGCTTGGGTGGCCTCAGGGACCGCGGGTTCAATCCCTGGCACCACATGCTGCGCCAGCCCTGCTGTTGGGGCAGGCTGAGCTGGCCATAAGAATGAGTGAATAAGCAAACAAAGGTTCTGAAACAAGAAAAAAATAAATAAAAAAAATAAAAAATTCTTAAAAAAAAAAAAAAATCAAGGTCTTTGTTTGCTTGTCTGCTCTTGGCTGAAATCTAAATCTTTGATCAGTTTTCCATAACAAAGAACTATTTAAAGATAATGACTTTAAAAGGCCAAACAAATTGAAATGATAAATATCTTTCTCAGGTAACATAAATCAATGCTCCTTAAAACTACTCAGCTAGTGGAAAAAAACTACCTTGATTTCATACTGTGCTCAAGAAATGCACAAGATTTTTGGGAAAATCAATGATTTTACAGTGTTCAGCCAAAAAAAAAAAAAACCAAAAAAAACAAAAAACAAAAAAAAACAAAAAACAACAACAACAACAACAAAAAAAAAACAGAAGAAGAGGAAGAAACAAACGTTCAATGCAATCATCTATTAAAAGAATATTGGAAAGAAAGAAGGTACCAGAATACACCCAGGAGGACAAGGCAAAGTCAGCTGGGTGAGATCACTCCCTCTTGAGAACACCCAGATCTCTTTGGCCCCTACTGAATTCACTCAAGACGCTGGACCAAAGAGTATTTCTATCGCACCTGCAGCATTCTGATTTTTAACAGGGTTTTGAGGAACAAAACCATACAAGTGGGCACAAGATGCTCTTCTTTAGCCGTGATGGTCATATTCAGTCACTGAAAGACTACTCAAGAACATACAGGGTTATAAGTTTTGAGCTACTATGACCTCATAAGTGTTACCAAAAATTGCAGCCTGCTCTAAAAGAATTATCTCAAATCAGCCCAATGTTTCCCCTTCAAAGTTCTATCATGAGTAGACATGGTGCTCTTTCCCACTTGCCCACAAAATATACTCAGAGAAACAGACCACAGTGACAAGCTCAGAGAACAGAACAACATAGGCAGGTGGAACATGATAGGGACGTAGTTCCTGCATTGAGATGTATCCATTGGTCACTTTTAGTTTTCACTGGTGACACAAAAGTGTGAAATCTTTTCTGAATAGAGCACTAAATGCATTGCTTGATAAGCTCTGGGGTCAGAAGAAGTTATAGCAAAATAAATCAAGGAATTGGCCACACTCTAAGTAACAAGGCCTTGGCCACCCATGACTTTGTGAGACCTCCAATGGGTGTCCCACCTGGGGCTGCTACACAGTTGTGTATTACAAAAATACATATGGCAAGTTGCTTCTTATTCTTTCATTTTGGCAGATTATCCCACTTCATCACCCCTATTCTATTACTGGCATTACTACCCCTGGAACAGGTCAGCAAAAATAAAGAGACAAAGCATTTCCAATTCCAAGATTTCCTTGAAAATTTAACATTAAAACATTAACAATTTTTTTAGGATCCCAAATAAAATTGGCATTTGTAGACCATTTTCTAGACCCAGCCCTGTACTACCTCTCTTATTCACTTCTTCTATAGCGTGTTCTATTTTTTGCTTTGTTTGAAAGAATCAAAAACACACATATCATGTCCAATGGATATTGGAATGGTTTATCAGTTTTTAGAGGATCAGAAAATGACTAGAAATTTTTGTAAAAACATTATCATAAATTCATAATTACCTCTTTAATTTTATGTGACAAATTTAAACACTTAATGCACCCAGGTGGGTACTTCTACCCCAAATCCTCCATCAGTCACTAATACCTTGGGGTAAAGACTCAGATATTTAGCTTTTCCAGCTAGACATGCCATAAGGAACATCTGAGGGCAGAGTTCCAAAAGCAAAAGGCCATGGAATCGGGCATCTAATACATGGCCCAGTGTACAGTTCTGCTAACACATGGATGCCTCTCCCTTACTAGTTAGCATCAACCAGATGCGTCTTACAGATTGTCCCCACGGTCCTGCTCACAGTCACCTTGTGCTCCTCTCCTTTTCTGTTAATGGCTATATGTTTGTAGAAAGAAACCTCCAGATCATCCCATATCTCATTCTCAATCGCCTTTTGTTTATACTCTTACAGCCAATTAGGTGGTGATTTTTTAAATCATGCCCTCTAAATAGGTATTGTGAGTAGTGATGTTTTGAGAGAAAACTTTTTCCGGTATATTTGATCCCAACTATGTTGTGACCAAGATCTCACCAAAGCATCGTCAGAGAAGCACACAGCCGACTTTGTCTCCCACCTCTACATCTGCTGCCCACCACCTTGCCTAGAAGGCTATGTTCTTCCTCACTTTGCCTCCTGTTAACTCCTGGTGTGCGGAAGTTGTCCTTTCCAAGAGGTCTCAGAGTCCCTGCTGATCAGTCCTCCTAGCCATCATCATCATGTAAGATATTAATTCCAGATCATCTGTCTCTCATTTCCACACATCTAACATAGAATTCCTTGAGAAACATAGCCTATTTCTTTTTCTCTGTGTTCTCAGTGTCTAACTGGGTTTAGCTCAGAATGTGTATCCAATAAAGATATGATAAATGGATGCCTCCAGAAGAAAGTTTAAATTCCTTACAGAACTCCAGGCCTTCCATACACAATCTCAGCTAGCTTTCTATAGGCGCCTCGCTCCAGGCAGTCTACCTAATAACCACTCTGTTCTTAGTCCTTCCCTTCAGCAGGATATATATGCCCCTTTTCACTTAATCTCTGCTCTTATTCAAATTTTATCCTTCCTTCAAGTTCAGAACAAGTCTCATCTAGGAAATACTGCTTCGGGGCAGATCTTCTCCTTCCCTAAAATCACCAGCATGTGTCTACAGTGCCAGTTCATCACCTACTCATGTTGCTACAGGTCTGCAGTTATCCTTCTATCTCAGCCTAATTTTGCTCATGTGGAATCCCCTCCCTCTGAAGTTAACATTTACCTCTCATTTAGGAAGTTAATTACACATACACCCCTAGGGCATCTCCTATACTGATGTCAAATGTTATTAACTTTTGTGCATTTTTTGCCTTGTGTCCTAATTTATTCATAAATTTTTGAAAGCAAGTTGTGCTTTCAATGCCTTTAATCTTCTTCAATTCCTCACCCAAAGTAAGAAGATAACAAATATTTGTTACCTGACATGTTGGCTAAAAACTAAATGTGTGTAGGATAACAGAACTATGAACATTATTTTAAAAATAATTACCAGAAGTATAGTTGGAAAATCTCTAATTGTTAGAGGCTGTTTTAAAAGGTCAAATGTTGGTGGTGTAATTATACCACAATTTTGTGAAATTACTCTTTGAATAAAGGTTATTTTAAAATAGAAACTTCTGTCCATATGATAAAATTATGAAGAGAAAAAAAGTTTTAGTAAAAAATAGAAATAGAAAAAAAAACCCTATATCCAAATTTCACACCCCTCAAACCTACTCCTAGGAATAGGAGCAAAATCAATTCTTCCCCCCCCCCCCAGGGAAAGGTCTACAGGGTGTTCAGGGTCTCACTACTAGATCAGACTTGTAGTGATCCACCTATTTATAGCCTCCCAAGAGCTTGGATTATCTTCTTACTTTGGGTGAGGAATTGAAGAAGATTAAAGGCATTGAAAGCACAACTTGCTTTCAAAAATTTATGAATAAATTAGGACACAAGGCACACCACCATGCCCAGTCTCAATTGCTGTCTCAGTGTGCCTTAGGGGAAAGGCCCCACATGGCAGGCCTGGGAATTGAACCTCCAACCCCTGCACCTGCTTTCAGGCACTTTAATCTGCTGCGCTATTTGGCTGGCCCTAGAATCAACAACTCTTATCATTATAATATCTCATTTATGACTGAGGTCATGGTTCTAAAGGCTTATTCAACACATACAGTAATTCTTCCTATGTTGCAGAGATAGAGGGAATCAAATCTTTCACCTGGTTTTGTTGTAAATATTTGCTTATAATTTCTTTTGAGGTTTTTTTTTTTTTTTTCTTCTTCCGTAGGCACTTATGACACTGAGCTATCTCCCTGGCCCAACTAGTTTTATGTATGTATATCTCATTGTTTTTCCCACAGAATATATAAGCAGCTGTTCTCAACCATTAAAGTATTTAAATATAGGCACTATGTTCAAGGTCCAGTAGTCCAGGGCTCAGTAACTTAGCAACAGAATGTCAAAAGATCTAGGCAGTGCCTTCAACTATTCAACACTGACACATCCCTTTAAGACTTAGGCATGCAAACGCATTGTTCAAGTTAGGGTTGGCTAATGATGAATCGATATTGGCCAACAATGAAAATTATATATAAAACAGTAGTCTTGCTGGCCTCTAAAAACCTGAGTGCCAAGGAATATAAACAGGAAGTATATACTTGTATTACTTAGGGCCACAGGCTACAAAGTTTTTAACTAGACTTTCACATAGGGAAAATGTAAATTAATAGGCGTGGTGGATTGACAACTAGTGGTCAACTTGTAACACCCAGTTGAACTGAATCAGTATGGTGCTAACTATGGAGGGCTGTCTGAGGATTATTGCCAACAACATAAAAAAGAGAACTGGACAAAAGAGTTGGTGCTGTTGGCTCTCCCGGAGGAGCTTTTCACGTTAGCTTTCTTGATGAACTCAGCTGTTATCATCATCAGAAGACCTCAAGATCTTGTCACTGAGAATGGCCAGGGTTCACTTTAGAAGTCCTTACTTTCAGCATTACTTCCTGACTTTAGTTCAGACCCCTCAGCCTGCTAGCACAGATCTTTCATCCCACTGGAGCAGACTTTTTAGCTTCCATCACTGACCTTTGGGCCTTCTCACCACAGATTCATGAAACAGACATTTATGAGAGTAGGCCTCTAGTTGGGACTCCTGGAGGCCTTGTCACAGGCTCTAGGTCTTCAGCTGGACTCATACAGAACACTGTCATGAGATCGAGGCCCTCAACTAGATTCTTATATTTTTTTATATTGGGTATCTATAGGCTGGATGTATGTTGTGACAGAAATGGACAACAGTTCCCCATTACTAGGTACATATTGTCAGATAAGGAAAACAGGAAGGGAAGAAGATACGTTTATTTAAATAGTTAATGAATTAAACTTCAATCCTTATGAGCAAGACATAGTTCAAGAAATAAAATCTCATGCTTTCTCTCTGGCTTGGTTGGGCTTATCAGCTCACCTATTTCACTTTAATGGATTCTGCTTTCTAATGAGCATTTGCAGTTAAGGGTCCTTCATTTCTTGGAAAACTATACAAATCTTACTTATTTTCCTTTCCTGTCTAATAATGAACATCACTAATATAGGAAGAAGCATAATATTGTGGTTTTTTAAAATCCAGTATTCCAGAAGAAGCAAAATGAAACAAAATGTGTGAGGCTGTTTATTTGTACATCAAAGAGAAAGTAAAATTTTCTACAGGATGACATGATCATTTGTTTTCCCTAACAAAGCAAACAAATCAAATAGGAATAAACAGGGAGCCTACCCTTCATCATTCATGGTGTAATGAGTACTTGCTAGATTAGCCATTCTCCTTCCCTTTTATATTCACTCTAAAAAAAAAAGCCAGATGTACAATGACATCAGCAAAACAGCTAAAGATCATCAATCTGCAAGACAGGCAAAGAAGCAGCCAGGCTTGCATCCTTGTTTGCTTCCTCCAGTGTCTCCTCACCAGTGGCTCTGTTCCTGTGGTTCAGGAATGGAACTTAGGTCTTTAGGAGGTGGCAGTGATCAGGGGCCGATTTCTGAAGCAGTCCCTAGGACACAGGGACCCCAAACTCCCAAGGCTCTCCAGACCAGGTGCTCCCACACAGAATGCCAATAATCTTGGACTTGTTACTTTGTGGTACTTCCTTCCCTACCTCCTCAAGTTGTCCATTATTCAAAACTGAACAACAATAACATTCTGACAACATGATCATGTGACCTTGAGGACCATGTGAACTGAGGAACCTTGTTCACTGCCATCAAAATAGTAAAATAGATGGTGTAGGCTACTAGCCAGGTATGGTGGCATAAACCTGTGATCCTGGCACTACAAGGAGGCTGGAGTCTGAGGATCACAGGTCCAAGCCTAGCATGGGAACCTTGGCAAATTACTGAGACTCTGTCTGAAAATAAAAATTAAAACAAGGTAGGATTCAGTTCCTGGCCCCGCCTGCCACGCCAGCCCTGCTCTCGAGCGTGCTGAGCCTGTAATCCCAGCACTTGGGAGGTAGAAGCAGGAGGATCATTATGAGTCAGTAGTGAGACCCTGTACAAAAAAAGAAAAGAAAAAGAAAAAAGAAAAAAAGAGAAAAGTGAGATAGAGTCTTCTGTCTCAGTGTGAAAGTTCTGGGTTCAATCCTCATAACTGATTTTTTAAAAAGACAAGAGTAAACCACCACACTGCAAACAACGAACAGGCCAGCACAAAGCCTGCCTGGCTGACAGCACTGAGCTCCTGAGCAAGTCATAGCCACTAGTCAGTCACAGGAGTATGGGGAAGAACTGATCCTGACCATGCTGCCTCTATAAGTGCTGCCGAGTGAAGATGATGGCAGCCCAGCAAGCCTCAGCATTTCCTCCATTGCTGGAAACTAGAAAGAACACCTGTGCTTGAGGTCGGACAGCAATGGAGCTTCAACATTCACAGCATGGGTGGTGTCAGCTACAAAGCCAACTCTTGTTTCTATACGCTGGTCTCATCTGTAGCACCCTTCATAGCCAGTGGTTCCGTCAATCTGTGAGTCTTAGATAGGTAGGTGACTTAGAAGACACTGACAGGATGATGCTAGATGCTAATAAAATTAAACCAGGTCTAAGATTTCCCCCTAATGAGGCAAAGGTAGGAATGCTGTCTTTACAAAAGGGAGTCATCATCCCCTGTTCATCTCTTCTGTTGAGAATAATAGAGACTCAGTGACTAAAATACAAAAATACTGAAGCACACAACTTCTCCTACCTTAATTGGCACATTTGCAACTTAATTTCTGTTTTCTTTTGGAGGAGGCCCTGGGGATCAAACCCTGATTCTTGCAAGTCCTCTACTACTGAGCTGGACCTCCAGGCCTGTCACAACTTCACTTTTACGGAGTGTCTTTTGAAACAGTATATTATTTTTGGTATAAACATCCACACAGGGAACTTGACTCTTCTGACAAAGGTAGCAGCTGTTTACAGTGCCAGGACAAATGTTTGGAGTGACTTTTCTCCTACATTAGTTCCCACCTCCCTAAACTATTTATTTCAGCTACCACTTGCCATCATGATTTTAAATTTAAAATGTGGCTAAACATCTATGGGAAAGCAGTAAAGATTTCCAATCCACCTGAAAGGAGGTATTTTCCTTCCAGGGCACTGGCTGGCTCTGCTAGCCTGAGTGTGGAAGGGGCCTCCAAGCAGTGGAGAAAATCCCCCAGTGCAGAAAATCCTGGAAGATGACAAAAAGAACTGGAGAGGAAAAGGGTGATGGAAGTAATGTGTGAGGCAGCTACAGGAGGCAAAGGAAACTGGAAACAGCCAGAGAGAAAATGAGAGGGATGAAGCTGGAAGAGAAGTGAATGGATGCAAAGGCCTTCAGGATGCTCTGTCTCCCTGCCAGGGTCAGTAGGACCTCTCAGCTTATACAGCCCCCAGCAGCTGGCTGGTTCCTAGGAAGTCCCTGTGTTCTTGCTCTCCTGGAATTATTTTATTTTATGTATTTATGTATTTATTTATTTATGTATTTATGTATTTATTTATTTATTTTGCCTTTTTGAGATAGGGCCTCTCTCTGCAGTTTAGGCTGGCCTTGAGCTCACTTTTGTAGCCCAGGCTGGTCTCAAACTTGCACTGATTCTCCTGCCTCAGCCTTCCACGCACCAGGATTACAGGCATGTGCCACCACACTTGGGCCTCCTGGAATTTTAACCAGCCTTGTGTTTTCTATTGTTTTGATTTCATTTGGCTGGGATCTTCTCAGCCCTTCTATGCATCTGTCTCCTCAGTCAGACTACTGGGGACAAAAGCAAGGATTCTCTTCCTCAGTTTTTAAACAAGTGACCTTCTACTACTAGCTCTGTGATTGACACACAGGTATGCAAGTCATGTGGGTGAGTAAGAGGTGAGTCTTTAAAATGTAGATGATGTCAATAAACATATGACTGTAACAATCCTGGGACAGCTGGGGATCCTAAGGCAATGTACAGTACAACAAACACTAACAAATATACTTGATAAAAAATTTGGGTAATTGTTCAGTTACCAGGACATAAAAAAGCAAAGCTGCACGCTGTTTCAGTATTCTCCAAGACCAGTTCTGCTCACTCCACAGATCAGACTCATAGTAATCCTCCTGTTTTAAGCTGGGAATACACACGTGTGTAACCACACTCAGTCGTGCATCAGTTCCTTATAAGTATGAATGCAACACTTCACACTCTTTGCCCTAAATGTGTTAAGACAAACCTTAGAGAAAGAGTCAGATTTAGGAAGTTGGTGCTATAGATCAGTGGCAGAGCATTTGCTAAACAAGCTTAAGACTCTAGATGTCATCCATCCCTAGGCCACACACACAATGGAAGTCTGACATCTTCTACCTTCTCCACAAACAACTTGTGATTTAAAAAATACAACATACTCTTTTAAAGTGATGAGATTTCTGGATGTTGGGTTATTTAGTAAATAGATTATTCCCAATTTTAATAAACTTGTTAATTCACTCCCCCAGCAAAAAAAGAGGGCAGAAGCTGACACAAACAGTTTAAGATCATGGAAAAGTTATTTTAAGTCTCTAAGAAGACATAAAAAAAAAAAAAAAAAAGATCAGAAACGAAGGTGCACTACAGCAAACATCACGGTGTGATATGCATAGAAGGCAGTTTCAAATACTTGACTATGATTATTACTCCAGAGTTATTCTGACAAACTCTTTTTATTCAAGAAATGGGAAACCCTTGAAAGAATGAACTCTATAACACAGAAACTTCATAAACATTAAGACTTCTCTTATTCCCAGTCATTTAAATTTATTATAAAATCAGTTATGCAAGTGCTAATTGTTCTTTTTGGAGTTCCCGCCTTCTATCAAAATTGCATTTCCTGATACTAACTTTAATGCCCTTTCAGCTACTAAGTTTAATTCTTTTAAAGTTATTCTGTATGGCACATATGTATAGATGCATTAAAATTGGCTTTATTGTGGGAAAATTTCAAAATGTTTTGTGATAACAAGCAACAAGCCAAACTGAGGGAAGAGTTGGTGTGAGCAAACTACAATGTTAAACTAAAATACTGTGGAGTTGTTTGAGGTTACAGTAGAGACAAAGCCATATCCACTCTCTATTCAGAGCACATATGCCAGGCATGACAGGATCCTTTACTGCATCCAACAGTCTAGATTTTTACGTACATGTATAAATGCCCTTAAAGAAGACTCTTTTCTGTTTGTCCAGGGGAGACAGCACAAATGAATGAACAGCTATGGAATTATGACAAACCCTATTCCCCTACCTAGTTTCTACCTGGAATTCTAAAGAAAATACCACAATAGATAGACAAAAGTGCAAACATCCTTAGAGAAATCTTTACACAATAAAACAAATAATTTGTCCTATGATGCTGTGGTCAGCTCCTCAAATACCTGGTCACCAAGCAAAGCTCTACGGGAGCAGGTCATGGTCATGCACTTCCCACTGTTTCCACGTCTGTAGAGATAGAACTGGGCCATGCAAAGAACCTAAGCTTTGGGGTCAAACAGAATGCAGTAAACCAGGCTTTGCCATTTACCAGCTATGAGCCTAGGCAAAGTTTATCACCTTCCTTAGTCCACTCTTATAGGGTATAAAACTTACCTTGCAGATTAATTCTAAGGACTTGATGAGCTACTTAATAGAAGACACCCTTCTTTTAAAATAAGTACATATCAGGAAGTACACAGAGGTCTTTAAAAGGTAAAAATAGCTATCATTTCTCACATGAACTTTGTATTAAGTATCACCTCCGTAAACATACGTCACGAGACTCAAAATTGATGCAATCTCTCTCTCTTTATCTGTGTTACAGCCCATAACAAATCAGACCAAGGAAAGAGAATGGGGAAGCAAACAAGCTGACAGCTGACAAAATACCAAGCAAACACACACTGAAGACTCATGGTAGATGCAAAAGTTCAGAACAGCCTGAGTGGCAAAACATAGGGACCACAGCTTTCAGTGACAGAGTCCCAAAACTCGTGATCATGTGGATGACAACAAGGCAGCTGGTTGATTCTGCTCAAGAAGGCAAGGGAAGTAGTATCTACGTGTCAGCCCCCAACTCCCTGCAGCTGGAACCCGCATTGCCTCCCATTAGGTTATCACAGCGTATTGCTGGTTTCTGCGCCCTATAGTTCAGCACAGTCTGTCTGGTGCTCATCTACATGTGAGGAGAGCATAAGCTACTGGAAAGCAGGTTAACAGTGCCATCCTTCTTGCCCAGTATCGGTTGAACTTAGCAACTTAACTTTCAAGATTATAGATGAAAGTCAAATCACTTCTATGACCTTAGTAAGATTTTTTTTCCCCTTTTAAGCAAAAACTGAGAATACTCTGCAGTTTTTTCACAGTGCATAGCCCACAGGTAACATCATCTTATGGAGCATTTATTTATAACATTAAAATACTGACACAATCAAGAGATATAGACAAATCAAATAATCACCATCACCTTCTACAGAAAGTTGCCACTGATGCAGTTTTCGACTTGCCTTGGTCTTCCCTTTCCCTAAACGTGCAACACATTCATTAAGTATTTCTGGTCCACATTTGTCACTGCTGTGGGCCAGCATTACCTAGGCACACCCAGACATAGACAAATGCATACATGAAAGATTTTTGTTTTCAATGGAGTGACAAAATTACAAGATACACCTGGATGGAATCAAGACAGACTGTGCAGATAAGGTAGGACTTGGAGTGAAGCTTGGTGAATTTTACCATTAAAAATACCAAGTGTGGGATGTATATAATCTCAACTGTTTCTAAAGAAGAAGAGTGGGAATATCTTTACAGTAAAAGAATAAAAACATATAATAACCATCCTGAAGACTATCAAGCTTTTATCTCAGATGTAAACTTTTTATACTGTCTTTAAGCTATTAATAATGATAATGCAATAACCTTATTTGGTTAATTAAAAATGAGGTTAAATTTAAGCATGAAGTATTCAAAAGGGATCCAGGTCAACATGATACCCCAGGGCAGGCAAAAACCAGGTTTCACTATATGTTTTTGTCTTACTTTTCTCGTTGCTGAGACAAAATACCCAACATACACAAGAGAGGAAAGGCTGAGTTTGTAAAGATTTCAGTCTAAGGCAGGGTGGCATGTCATATAAATATTACAGAGCAGAGCAAAAGTTCATGGTGGGCAGATGATTGCACAATAAGCAAGGGGACAGTGACAGCTTTTCCTATCCTTTGTATCTTAGGGATATTTGGGGCAGGAAGCACTCACATCCTTAATCCTAACACCCTTGATCCTAATACTGCACCATGAATCAATCTAGCATCACACACTTTAGATCCACCCATCTCTGCAAAAGCTCCACCTATGACTGCCTGAGGCATTGAGTGGACAGCTAGTCAAAAGCCACACAGAATTCCTTACCTCTACCCAGGGACTTCTGTAGCTTCTTACCATATTCTTGCAGACCACTACTTAAAAAAAGTGATTATGAAAACTAAAAATGAATAGTACCCACATAATCTCCAATTCCAATTTGCATCCATCCATGATCTCCCTCAATGGAAACTTATTAATTCATTCAAGGACCAGTATGTGCCAGTGTTCTAGACGTTGGAGATAATGATGGGAAGAAATGAGAAGTGAAGTGTTGAATGGTTATTTGAAAGAGCTTCACACTAAATCCTGATATTAGCAATCCCAGAGACATAATCATTTGTGACAGTGTACTGTTGCTGTCCCCAAAGGGGGAAGCATTGTTTGGCCAAGAAAACAATTGCGAGAAGAATGGGTAAAAGGAGAGTTCTTGATTTGAACCTGGGAGAAGCCTTACAGCTAATTCTGAAGGCTGTGTCTTGAAGTGCAGTGTGACCTGAGGACCAACAGCACTGAGATACATCTGGGCATTAGGAATGTGGATACTTGGCCTCACTTAGTGCTCAGAATCTACAATCTCTTCAAGATCTCTGCTGATTCTTACGCAGTGAAAGTTTCAGGAATGTTATTCCAACTGGTTTTATTTACAAGTTTAATTGCTAGATCTTTCATCTAGTAAGTGATAAACAGACTAGAGGTTCTGCTGTTTACTTGAGAGACTCAGGCTTTGAGAATTTGACTTGGATAAAGTGGAATAGCAGCGCAACACTGGCGTGTGAGTTCATAACTGGGAACAGGTATAATTATGCCAGTGCTAAATGGTTCACTTTGGATAGAACTGACTCCCACTAAAAGACAGGTAAGGAGTTATCTACAATGGGCCAGGTGTTATAGAAGAGAGGAAACCTGAAGAAATCTGCAAAACCACTCAGGATGTGTGAGCTCAGTACTCCATGTCCTACAACAATGGTACTGAAAGCTTGGAGCTGCTTATTTGCCCTTATAAAATATCAGGTCATGCAGCTAGAGACAAACATCTCTGCTGTCTTTAACAGTAGGGCTTTGAGAAATTCAAAATTCAGATGTTAGAACAGTTCTATAATTAGATATCCATGACACATCATACTTCATTAAACTTTAATTCCTTTCAAAACCTAGACTGCTTTGAAACAAGAATATAATTAACTAATTTAAAATGATTTATATAAAAGAAAGATAGCTACTTCTCCTTAATTCCTCCAAAGAATGCAAGTGTCTGACAACAGTTTTGCACTTAGCTCAGGATCAGGGTTTGATTTAAAGAAACCACATGAGAGCACTGGATATTTTCTTAAATGACCTTATCTCTTCCATATGCTATTAACTGGCATGTTACACTGCCCACTGCTGTTGGACCTAGCATTAGATTTACCTGTACCTCTAAGTGCCTGTGAGTAACTACTGATTCTACCTACAAATATTGTGATAACAGATCATCCATATAAGATGAAATGTTTGTATCTGCTCAACAATATTATACATTAAAACTTGAACTATTCCTATCCTTTATTTCAATTGTTTTAATTACTGAAAAGGGGTTAAGTTTTGAACATAGGATATTCACTAGTTTGCAAAAACACATGAAATTCACCCTGCCTTTGCTTTTAGTGTCTTCTGCATGGATCTGCTGCCTGAGATGTATGGTCACATAAAATACTCAGTCCCTGTATAATTCTGACTAACTTTTTTTCCTTAAACTGTTTGTGTTGTTTTTTCTTTGTTTGTTTTTTGCATTACCAAGGATCAAACTCAGAACCTTGCACTTTCCAGGCAGGTACTTATGCCACTGAGCTATATCCCAAGCTTAACATGTATTTTTAATTGTTTTCAAGTTTAGAAATAAAATCCAATTAATCTTTCCAACAACTGCAAAGAAAAACCAAATAAAATCTCTTGTGTTTTTGAGAGTTTACTTAGTTTATATATAAATATGAATAAAAAACAAAATAGAAGAGAGATAAACAGGAAGCAGGGAAAAGTTCAAACACCTCTCCGAACTACATATTCCTGTTTCAAAAATAATTCAATGCATATGCTAATGTTTCATTTATGCAAATTTATCTTAGCTTATTGAAAAGAAAGTTTTATGTTATATTATGCTTCTTTTCGGTAAGAATCTTTTTGGCTTATACCCTCTGCTCTCAGTATTTTGAAGATAATGATCTACTGTGTATTAACTATTGTTCTTATTAATTTGTTATGAATCTTTTTTCATCTAAAAAAGCACTTTTTTTTTTTTTTTACTTGGTATAGGGTCCACAGGGTATTCAGTGTCTCACTATGTAGACTGGATTCCTAGTGATCCTCCTGTTTTCAGCTTTCTAAGTGCTGGAGTAACAGGCATGCACCACCATGCCCAGTTTCAACTGCCCTCTCAGCGCATCCTGCAGGTGGGGCAGGCACAGCACGCTGAGGATAGAACCCTGGCTGCTGCACTCTGACTCAGCAGGTGCTTTAGTCTGCTGCCAGCCCTAAAAAGCACATTTTGAACAAAGCAGAAAGTTTAACTTCATTCAGGCTTTGCCGTAAGTAGACCAAAGCTGCAACTTTCTGACCCTGATAATGCCTTCACCCTGGAGGTTTCACACATGAAAACAAATAGCTATTTCTTGAAGAACAAGTCAACTATGCAAATTAAAAGCAAATAACCTATTAAAAAACTAGACCAAGATTTCTTCAAGAGATTAAAAATAAAAATAGATGGCAACACCTAACAAAGTCAGGACTCCAAACATAAAGAAAATATCAGTACATTCAGCAAACCATTGAAAAGTCAGACCATTGAAACACAGAGCAATATTTCCTTTAGGAATATGAGGCACTAGTTTCCCAAGAAAAGAAGTTATAGTAAAATAAAAATACTGTATTATATACTATACAATACTTCAAAGTAAAATTTTTATGAAAATCAAACAAAAAACTGCTAAACAAAAGCAAAATGTTGGAAGCACTGCTTTCTGCTCTACCTGCATCAGACAGTACTGCTTATGCCTGGAGCTTCCCAATTACAAATGTCTGAATGTAAAACTCATTAAACTATGTTCTCCAGTCTGCTCCAAGAATCTTTGCAGAACAGTGTGGGGTTCTTGTTTTTTAAGTAAATGTGGTTCTTATGAAGTGATGTGAGCTGAGGTCCTCATCATTTACAGATGTTTCATAGTGTACTGCCCAGCTAGAAGATCTTTCTCGAAGCAGACCATGGCTCCTGGTGGGCCATTTCACCACTTGGGAGGGAAGTAACCTTGAGTAGATAGAGATCAACTGTCTTTAGAACAAAACAGTATTTCCAGTGAAAGAAAGGGTTTTTGCTTTCTTCTGAATCAAAGTTTTCCATTCAAGAGGCCAAAGAAAGCTTTTAAGGTACAAATAATGGAGATGAAACAAAGCTACTAAATTTTTTAAAGGTCTTAAAGTCTCTCATCAAATAGAACAGTTTATAATAAAACTATGCTGGGTCACAAAGACAGAGAGAGCTCAAGAGGAGGGAATAAGGCAGAGAGAACAAACAAAGGCAATAAAGATACTGCTCCCGCCCTATAGAACCCAATCTCATCAGCTTCTATAACACCATAAATTAAGTGACTCATAGAACTTTTTTGCGTTATTTATTGATAACAAGATCAAAGTTTATTGGCTAAAAAGAACATCCAAAGTGTGTTCTTTAGTGATAAAATATTGAAGTACAGTTGGCTTGAGTCATCAGTTGTCCTCTGTATAAGTGATAACTGTGGTGGTCACGCTCGCTCCCCTCTCACCACTTGGCCAGGCTGAAATGAGGCTGACGTTATGCAAAGCAAATATGATCTTATTTCACAAACAAGAAAGCAGAGCTCATTTTGGTGTGATCTTTAATTATTCTACTTCTGACAAATATAACAAGTGACCCATTTCCAATGGTGACCCCACAGTGAGACTCAATGCATCTTTCCCGTTCCAACAGACAGTTGTTTTCACACCCACACATGCAAAAGCAGGACATTTTGTTTGGCGCCAAGTTATGGAAATTGAAAAACCCAAACCATTTTATTAAAATACACTTTTAGAGGAGACACTATGCTGGTAACCCTAATTTTTCATTACTTTCTTGCCAACCAATATTCTAATTGTAAACAATGAGCCTCTCCACCCCACACACACAAAGCTTTCTGTAAAGTTCTCAGGCCCATGCTAGGGGTTTCAGAAGCACTCTGTTCACCACCATGAGAAAAGTTTCATATAAGGAGTTGGCTTTAGTTCTGACTTGTGAATTCAATGTCACAATATATTTTGCCTTCCAAGAAAAGGAAAAGATACTTGGGGATTTATCAACACTTTTATCCATTTCCAGCAACAAACTAACATTAACATTTATTTCTAAAAACAAAATAATTTATAAAGAATGTAATCACTCAATGGAGCATTTGCTCATTAAGTTTATAAACATGGGAAATTGAAGCTTTCAGATGCTTATAATTTGCTAATGCCCTTTTTGTGAACTTGAAGCAACAGAGGTTTTCAATGTGCAACATATTCATTTTGGGGAAAATGCTGTAGCTAGCTTTTAACTTGTTTATTTCTGAGCATGCTCTATAGCCACACTTTTTAAGTCTTTACAGAAATGTTTGTGCATGAAATTTATCACATCCACAAAACATAATAGAGCTCTTGATGGACAGAAAATCAATGTTCCAAAACTGAGTAAATGTATAAAATCTAAAAAATAACAGATATTGCACTTATTTATATATAATTCATTTAAAAATGATAGTTTTGGGCCAGCAATATAGCTCAGTGGACTAAGTACCTGCTTAACTAAGCACAGAGACAGGGGTTTGATCTCCAGTAGTATATGTCACGCTGGTCCCATCTCCAGGCATGCTGAGCTGGCCACCAAGACTGTGCATGGTGGCGCACACCTGTAATCCCAGCTCTGAGGATGATGGAAACAGGAGGATCACTAAGAGTATGAGCTGCATAGTAAGACCCAGTACCAAGTAGACTAGAACAGCAAGCTAGCAAACAAATCCATAGTTTTAATAAACAAGTATAAAAAACTGGCGTAGAACTCAAGAGGTTTTTTTTTTTTTTTTTTGTCTTTTTGAGACAGGGTCTCACTGTGCAGTTCAGGCTGGCCTTGAGCTCACTTTTGTAGCCCAGGCTGGTCTCGAACTCACAGCGATCCTCCTGCCTCAGCCTCCCAAGTGCTGGGATTACAGGCGTGCGCCACCACGCCCGGCTCAAGAGGTTTTTTTTTAAACTTCTGTGTTTATCATCATTTCTGATTTTAAAAATTAAGATAACTCATTCATTCAAAAAGAATAGTTTTGGGGCTGAGGAGATAGCTCAGGGGTACAAGTGTCTGCCTGGAAAGTGCACGGTCCTGAGTTCAATCCCCAGTTCCACCAGAAAAAAAAAAAAAGAATAGTTTTGGTATTATCTTGATCTTCATAGGCCTTTTATTTACACAAAATGTCATTAAGTGTAATATGAATATGGATATAGCAGAGTGCAGAAAAATTGAAGCAAAAGGACAGGTCACTTGGTTATATGTTTGTATTGATAACATTCATCTGGCTCTACATGTATACATATGTGTGCCTGTGTATGTGCATGTGTGCAGCTTTTGGAATGCCACAAACTACAAAGTAGGTATTTCACTGAGAAAGGATATCACTTCTGTGCCTAAAACTCAGAGATATCTCATTGTACAGCACTATTAACATTCTTTTAAATAGTTATTTCATAGATAACATCCTTTTGTTAGCACTGTTCCCATATTCAGGGCTGCAACTGATTTAGTCACTGGAAGAGTCCAGGACAGGACAGTGATCAGAACCTCCTTCTGGGTCTGGAGAGCTCCTGAGAACATGCACGCTATATTTTTCACTTCACAGGCCCTGGATATCCCCGTAAATTTTCAAATGGACTCCAGAATGGCAAACCAGAAAAGACTGTCTGCAAGTTCCTCCCTCCATGGCTGTATTGGGCATCCTTTAGTAACTCCACCCTGCAGTCTTCTAGGCTACTTGTATTGTAATATCTGAATTTAACTACCACACACCCTGATTTATCACAAAACACCTCCCTGCATCTTGTATTATGTCTGCTACATATATCCTGCATACCAGGCAAAATCCAATCCAATACAAGCCTTCCTGTCCTATTTTCATAACTAGCAAGGGCTAGTACCTCCTACCTTTTCCACCAAGTCCCTAGCACGATGAGGTCACTGAACACTGAAGGAGAGCTATATGGAGATACATAATCACACAATCAGATACAAACTCACAGCTGCTAGCTGTAGGCTTTTAAATGCATTACACATGAAGATCTTAATGTTTAGATCACTGACAAAACCCTACTGAGTGCAACTGTTCTCAAAAGACAACTTAATTTTCTAGAAAAAAAATGAGTTGTCTATCAATATTGAGTTTAGCAATTTCTGGACACTAAGCAATCTAATTATGATATATTCTCATTGCTAAAAGGATGACAAAATACTGGTGGGGCCAGCCAGATAGCTCAGCAGACTAAAGTGCCTACTTAGGCAGAGCACAGAGGCTGGGGTTTGATCCCCATCATGCCGGCCCCACCCAGGGGTTGTGCTGAGATGGCCATTAAGACTGGGCATGGTGGCGCATGCCTGTAATCCCAGAACTTGGGAGGCTGAAAACATAAGGATCACTAGGAGTCGGATCTACATAGTAAGACCCTATAGGCCCTGTACTAAATACATAAAATAGTACAACAAAATAAATTTAAAATAAAGTCTGATCATTTTCAAAGTTCACTAAAAACACCTATTTGCACAAAAAGATTAAGAGGAGAGTAGTTTTACTTTGACTTTTTTCTTCAGGTCTGTAAAAGGGGTCACTGAGAAATGGGAGGGAAGACAGAAACTTAGGACAGAAACAGAAAAAAACTGCCTTAAAAATGTCTCTTCCAAAAATTGGAGAAAAAGAAGGGCTACGAAGACAGCCATCATTTTGGCTCTAGCCCCTCAAGGTCAGTGAGGACTAAGGACATGAGAGAACCCGTGCTGTAACATCCTATAACTCAGAGGTCCTAAATTTTCTGGTCAAGGAGATTATGGGAGCTCAGAGGAAAGGGATAAGTGAAGTATAGTGTAGGGAGAGTCACTTGGAGAGAAAACGTTCTCTCAGGCTTTCACAGAGAGCAAACTGGTCAAGCATTGGATGTGACTCGTCCCGAAGGCTGACACTGACAACAGTTCTACAAAGCACTGCATATGGTTCCAAAATTAATCCTGAGATTTGACCCTGGAAAGTACAAATGATGAAAGTTTTGTTAGACAGGTCTTGCTTTAGCTTACATTTGATCACCCATCAGAAAAGCTTAATTATGAGGCATAAAACACAGAGCTAGATTAGTACAATGAGCTATAAGAGGCCTAAATCAACAGCCCTCAACATTGCCAGTTTCACCAGTAACCCACTGCAATTATGAAAAATTGGACTATGTATACAACTACTTCCTCCTAGCTCAAAGAGAAGAAAACTTTTTCTCTTCTTCTTCTTCTTCTTCTTCTTCTTCTTCTTCTTCTTCTTCTTCTTCTTCTTCTTCTTCTTCTTCTTCTTCTTCCTCTTCCTCCTCTTCCTCCTTCTCTTCTTCTTCTCCTTCTTCTTCTCCTTCTTCTTCTCCTCCTTCTTCTTCTCCTCCTTCTTCTTCTCCTCCTTCTTCTTCTCCTCCTTCTTCTCCTTCTTCTTCTTCTCCTTCTTCTTCTTCTCCTTCTTCTTCTTCTCCTTCTTCTTCTTCGCCTTCTTCTCCTTCTCCTTCTCCTTCTCCTTCTCCTTCTCCTTCTCCTTCTCCTTCTCCTTCTCCTTCTCCTTCTCCTTCTCCTTCTCCTTCTCCTTCTCCTTCTTCTTCTTCTTCTTCTTCTTCTTCTTCTTCTTTCTTTTCTTTTTCTTTTGGAACTAATATTGATTAGAAAATTTGTCACATCTGTACCCTGTGCTCTGTATAACATTTGTGAGGACAACAACATGCAATGTCTCAACTATTGCAAATATGCTATTAACATGTTTTGAAACTCTCATATTGTTATCTCTTATTAAAAGTAATAAAAATAAATAATAAAATAAAAAAATAAAAATGTCTCTTGCCAGCCCAACCCCTCCCCACCAGTATAGACCCTCCACCCCTTTCCTCTCTTGGGTAATTAGGAGCCAAGAGAAAAAGAACACTGTGATCTTTCTGCCACTATCTTCATGACACCTCAATGGACTTTTACAGATGGAGAAGGGAAACTCCAGAAGTCCAAACTGTAAACCCTCAGAGAGCTCAGGTATTCATACCTTTTTTCTCAGGCAAAAGCTAGATATTCTCAGAGATGCCATGAAGGTATAAGGGTTTATAACCCTATAAACAATTACAAGGCAACTGAAAACAATACCAAACCATAATAACAATATTTACAAGATAGGTGAAGTACTAGAGAAGCTGCACCCAGAGCTCCAGAAGACCGTCAGAAAAGCCAGGGAAGGGAAACCTTTGAATAGGATTGAGGGAGCGATGGGAAGGTCAGGGGACAGTTTGGGTGGTGACCTCTAGGTAGACTGAATAGACTAAGAAAGCCTAGGAAATGTGACAAAAAACATGTCCTACTCTGAATAGGTCCAAGGACGGAATGTCAGGAAATGAGTCGTATATGTAGGCTTAAGCTGGATAATGAAAGGCTTTCGTAAGACAATGCAAGCCACTAAGGTCAGCAGAGATGTGAAACAACCAGAGTTGTGTGATACTTGGGAACAGAGGAGACTAGACTGGAGACAAGGAGACTGGTGTGACGGGTAAAAGCAGATACCTATTAACCAAGTGAAAGATGTGAGGATTTGGAATAAGATACTATACTAGATATGCAAAGGACAGGATAGACTAGCTGGAGATGTTGAGGTAAGGAAGTGAACCTAGGCTTATGTACTGGGAATCGGCATGAAAAGCCATTGCATAAATGACAAAACCATCACCCCAATGAGCTATCTCTGAGATATTAGTGTAGATAAACAGTAGACAAAATGATGGTGAGACTCACAGCTCTGTGAGTCAGAGGCAAGAAATGAACTATCAAACAATCAGGTAAAAGAAAAAGAAAAATCTCTCTCTCTCTCTCTCTCTCTCTCTCTCTCTCTACCTCTGTCTTTATCCCTATCCCTGTTTCTATATTCAGGACCATACTAATAAGGCAGCCCATGACTTTCTTAAATCAAGGACATTTGAAACTTAGAAAAAGAGTCATGAGCCTAACTCTTAAAAATTGCATAACTAGCATACATAGGCAAAGCATGATACTTTAGAGGAGTTATAGATCCTTCCAAAGTGCTACAAACTCAGAGGCTACAAATTCTTAGAATAAAGTAAAAAAAAGAAGATTTGGAAGAGAGTCAAGAAATCAGATACAGAAGAGGGCAATGCAAACATAGTCAAGAAGCAGAGTCTTGACAGTAACTGAAGATTGCTCTTTCTAGACATGCATGGGAAGTGAGGGCAGGGTGAATACACTAGACTATGTTTCAAAGGAGAATTTTCTCTACTTATGTCTACACTTTTTAAAATATTTACTTGTAGAAAATCAGTATATAGTATAGGCCTTTTATATCTAACTTCAACAATGATCAATTCATACAATTTCATCCCTATTAAAGTGAGTATCTATCTTTAAAGTGACCACTAAAAATATAATCACACCAACATTATCACATTTTAAAAATTAACAGTAGGTATTTCAAATAATAAAAAATCCAACTTAGTGGCTCAACACTGTTGCATACCTGTAATCCCACAACTCTGAGAGGCAGAGGCAGGAGGATTGCAAGTCTGAGCCCAGACTGGACAATTTAGTGGCTTATCAAGACCCTGTCTCAAAATAAGAGAATAAAAGAGAGATCAGGATACAGCAAGGTGTAAAGACCCCCAGTTCAACCTTCAGTTCTGGAAAAAAAAACCCAACTGGTGTTCAATCTTTGCCAACTGCTTCATATTTCTTTTTCCCTTTGTTTCCAAACTGTTTAAATCAAGACCTAAATAAGGTCTACTCACTGTAACCAGCTGGGCATTGTTTTTAGTTTCTTTTAGGTTACATGACTCCCCCGTATATCTATCTTTTATTTGGGTCACTTGTCCTGTAAAGTTTTGGACTTTGCTTAACACATTCTTTAACTATCATTTGATGTGCCCACTTGATTCCTTTTCTACCCCATAGATCAGCAGTTGATTATAAAGGTATGATCGGATTATGTTCAATGTTTTGGCAACCTCCATGAGAAGACACAAAGATAGGATTTAAGAAAAAAAAGTGAAAAATCATATTCATCTGCTATGAGGAAAAGCCAACAAAAAGGTGAAGCTGAAAAATAAAAAAGCATGGCAATAAAAGATGGTGGATGGTGAGGAGTGAACAAAAGTACAAAAAAACAACTTCCAGCTCCACTCACAAAGTACAGTGTGTGCTCTGAGACAACCACAGGCAGCCTTGAGTGTCTCTCCATGGCATTTCAGTGATAACTGGTACCATCATAGTGATCCTAAGGCATCAAGGAGCAGCCTATGTTTTTATTCTGTGTTTACTTTGATCAAAAATTTTGAGCACTTTCTGAATTGCAAAGTGTTATCATTAAAACTACCAAAATTGAGGGGCCCGGCGGGATGGCTCAGTGGTCTAAAGTGTCTGCTTGGGGAAGCTTGGGCGGCTTCATGGACCACAGTTCGATCCCCGGCACCATATGCTGTGCCAGCCCTGCCCTCGGGGCAGGCTGAGTCGGCCATACAAATAAGTGAATAAACAAACAAAGGTTCTGAAACAAGAATAAAAATAATAAATAAAATAAAAAATTCAAAAAAAAAAAAAAAACTACCAAAATTGAAACTTCTGTGCTTAGAATTTATCTCTCAAGAAAATTCATACTATATCATTCTAATGGGTAACTACTTTTTTTTTTTTTTTTTTTTTTTTTTTTGATGAGATGTTTATTTTTGGTTTTTGGTGCCAAGGATCAAAGCCTGGGCTTCCTGCTTGCTAAACAAGCATTCTACCACTGAGTCAAATCCCCAGCCTCTAATGGGTAACTATTTTTATCTTATAAACATAGTCTATATAATCACACCTTTCTACCCTGCAAGAAAAATATTTTGCAAATAACATATCATTGATGTAATTATTATCACACAGTAGCAATAGATTCAAGATTATGTAGACATTTGTAATTCATTTTCAGCATTATCCCCACATGACATTCCCCTTAGCCCTAGGAACTAAAGCTTTCATTATTATAAAATGTACCTCTAAGAAACACAAAGCCCCACTTACTAATGCTACCCTAAGGGATACAATCTTGCTATCCACTGGTCCTCTTCAGAAAACCTATCTCTCATTTTTCTCCTGCCTCTACCTTAAAAGAATGAATTTTATTTTTAACACCCACAGCAAACTTATTCCAGTGTATTAAGTTTTCCCATGAATGATAATTACCCCATCACTAAAATTAATCTCCAGGTCTAAAAAGAAAGCATATTTTAAGGTCAGAGTGCATTAGTATCAGGTAAAAAGGGCTCAGATAAATAAACTTTTTATTATAAAAGTTTATATATTAAAAACCTTTCATCTGAAAATAAGCCTATTTTAATTGACTTGTAAGCACATCAGTGAGGTAATTTTATGAAGATAAATGAACAAGTCAAAAGTCATTGAGTGGACTGGGGAGGTAGCTCAATGCATAAGCATCTGCCTGGCAAGTACAAGGTCATGAGTTTAATTCCCAATTTCAAAAACAAAAACAAAAACAAAAGTCAGTAAGTGATGCCAGCACAGAGACAGCAACTAGAGATAAGACTAGTCTCTGACAGATGATTAGAAGTCACAAAGTACAAAATAATTACGGCAATGCGGCAAACTTTAATTCAACCAAGGCCTGTCTCAAGCATCCCTTCTGCCAGGAGTCTTTCTGCAGCCTCTCCCATTTTGTGTCATGTCTACTCTGGCACAAATCAAGTTCCCTATGTCCACTGAGCAAAGGCTGCATTCATCCTTGGTGTTGCTTGGAAGAGTCCACTCCTCAGCTCCCAACTCACAGCACCATGTCCGCCTTGGCACTTGGCCTGACCCCTACTTTGTGGTTGGTATCTATTCCTTGAATACTCAAAGATTTTCTTCATTGTCCTCTCAGCGACCTGGTGAGGTCAAGACGACATGTATCACACACTCATTTTTTACAAAGAAACTTCAAATGTAATGTCACTTCTCACAGTTAGGATGTAGATACCTTGGAACTCAAGTCTCTTTTCAGAGCAGGTGGATAAGGGGACAAAGCCTCAGAGCCCAGGACCGGTATGCGTGTGTAGGTAGGAAATTCTGGCCTGCATGCTGCGACCAAAACTCAGTGGTGTCTCAAATTTTCTGTTCAAGGAGTTTATGGCGCCACAGAGGAAAGGGATCAACAAAGTATAGTGTGCCTAAGGAGAGGCACCTAGAGAGAAAACACTCAGGCTTTCACAGAAAGCAAACTGCTCAAGCAATGGCTGTGACTCATTCAGACGGCTGACACTGACAACAGTTTTACAAAACACTGGACATGGTTTCTGGGTAAATCCTGTGGGGATTTCACTGACCTTGTCAGATGCAAAAAAGTTACATTTTTTATTATATAGCTCTTGCTTTAACTTGGTCTTAACCATCCACCAGAAAAGTTAACCACGAAGTATAAAAAGTAAAACTGTATTAATATGTTGAACTATAAAAGGCTCAAGTCAGCAGCTTCTGACATTGTCAGTTCTGTTGATAACCCACTCCTATTATGGACTATTGGACTATACATACAACTACTTTCTCTTAGTTCAATGAGAAGAAATACCTGTACTAATAGTGTTTAGAAAAGTTATGTCTGCATCTTAGACTGGTGCAACCATTATGGAAAGCAGTGTGGAGATTCCTTAAAAAACAAGAACTGGAAATCCCATTCAATCCAGCTATCCCTCTACTGGGAATTTTCCGAGAAGAACTGAAAACATCCTATCATAGTGATATCTGTGCACCTATGTTCATAGCAGCACAATTTGTGATAGCCAAATCTTGGAAACAACCAAACTGCCCATTTTCTGAAGAATGGTTGAAAAAGGTGTGGTATTTTCATAAAATGGAGTATTACTCAGCTAAGGAATGATAAACCAGAAGACTTCTTACATAAATGAATGTATCTTGAACATATACTGATAAGTGAAATAAACTAGACCTACATAGGCAAATATTGTATAGTCTCCCTAGTGTAAGAACTCAAAAGAAGAAGAAAAATAAATAAACACATTTTGGAGGGTACCAGGAATCAAACTCAGGACCTTGCATTTTCTGCATCTTCAACTCCTATAAATTTTTTTAGAAGAATGACTTAAATACAAAATGCATTTGGAAGAGTTAAAAAAAAGTTTATCGAAAGTATTAATGTTTGATCAATCTTACATACCTATATCTATTTATCTAAACAGGTTTGCTGATGAAAATATGTAGTACAACCATTGTTAAATTTTTGTTCTTATTTTGAAATTCTGTACTATATGTACTCTTGCTTGTTACTCTTTTTCTATCCTTGTTTTTGTTATTTTTACTCCTTAAAATAAAAATTTTAAATATTAAAAAAATCAGTTATTAGTTATCACTGTGGTAACAAAAAAAGTTATGTCTGCATCTTATACTCTGAACAACTACTATGAAGACAACAATACGCATTGTATTAATTATTGTGGCTCTCCTAATGTGTTTTAAAATAGACTCTTTGTAATTTTTCTTATGAAAATTAATAAAATTTTTTTAAAAAGGGGACAAGGCCTGGGGTGGCCACTCTGAGAACCTCAGGAATAAAAGGTAAAAAGAGAGACAAAAGACTTCTTTACAGAGACTTTGCTGGGAGGCCCTGGGATCCCTTCACAAACTGCCTTCATTAGGAGGCTGAGTCCACCAAGAGATCTAGGATAAACAAATTCATATGACAGGTGTTTCAGGTTTCTGTACTCCTCTTAGAAATAAGAATTTTTTCACTGAAAGATTTTTCAATTACTAACTCAACTTAGGATTAAACAATGAAGAAAAGCAGAAAGGTAACAAAGCAGAAAAGTTAAGAAACCTGGCAGGGGAAAAACTGTGCACTTACATACACAGGATGAATTAGACAATAGTCCTAAGAATTTCTAACAGGTTCTTGACACTCAGTGTAGCAATGTGTACAAGTAAAATCATGCTTGGAATACTTGTCATTCTGGTCTTCTAGATATGTGCTGCTTCTAATATAATTTCAATTATTGCTATACTCTCTCTCAAGTAAATGTTTGTTTTAAAAGAAAACAAAAAAGGGTAATTAAAGAGAAAACAAGACAAGGAAAAAGGTCATAGGACTGACCTGCTACAATTTTATATATGCTTAGATTTCTAAATTTCTGTGTAAAAAAGCATAACAGTTTTTTAAATCACATTTTATAAGGATTTATTAGAATATCAATGACAGATGGAAAATACCAGTTCCATGTTAAGGCTAAGGCATTTAATATTTAGAAAGATAGTGATGATAAACTCAAGTACCTATGTAACAGAGTAATAGTATCACAAAGCTTCTCTTCTGAGGGTTAAGAACTTAAGTCTGCAGACCAAAAATTAGAGGAAAAGAAGAGCTACAAGGATACAACCAGTATTTTGGCCCTAGCCCTTCCAGGTCAGTGAGGACTCAGGACATAAGATAACCCCTATTGTAACATCCTATAACTCAGTGGTGTCTCAAATTTTCTGTTCAAGGAGATTATGTGGCCACAAAGGAAAGGGATCAATGATGTATAGTGTGCCTAAGGAGAGTCACCTAGAGAGAAAATATCCTCTCAGGCTTTCACAGAGAGCAAACTGGTCAAGCAGGCTGACACTGACAAAAGTTCTACAAAACACTGGACATGGTTTCAAGGTAAATCCTGAGGGGATTTGACTAACGTTGTCAGATATGAAAATTACATGTTTTGTTATCCAGGTCTTGCTTTAACTTGGCCTTAACCACCTGGCAGAAAAGTTTAACGACGAGGCATTAAAAAAAGTAAAGCCAGGTTAGTATGCTGAGCTGTAAAAGATTCAAGTCAACAGCTTCTGACATTGCCAGTTCTGTAACCCACACTATTACGGCATGTTGCTCTATGTAAACTATTGTTTCTTAGTTCAATGAGTAGTAGTATTTATACCAATACAAATATTATTAGTATTTAGAAAAGTTATCACGTCTGCATCTTGTACCCTGAACAACTACTATGAAGACAACAATATGCATTGCATCAATTATTGTGGCTAATGTGCTTTGAGACTGTCTCCATGTTCTCATTAAAAGTCATTTTAAAAATAAAAAAAAATTACTAATTCAACTAAACGTTTGTAATTTGGGTCTAGTCACCATGGAAAATGTTGTCCACATATAGCTTCAACCAGACTAGAGGATGAGAGTTTCCATGTATATTAGAATCCATGGCACGTCAGCCTTTGCTTAAATTTCTGTGCCCAGTAACCCTGTTTCAGGAGCTCTGCCAGTGGGAAACCACCTTGCTAACCATCCCGTCTGCACCTCTACAGAGCAAAGCTAAATAAAAGGAAATGGCAAAATAACAGTAAAGTTACACTCCAGCACTGTCCTCCCAGGAAAGCAAGGGCTAGCCTTGGAAAGGAGAGATGTTGACTTCAGAGAGATAAAGTAACAGTGCAACTTCTGGAGACAATCACTGGGAGTAAAGAACTCTCCCAATGCTTCTTTAATAACACCAAGTATACAAATAGTACCTCTTCCAGGTAGAGTGTTTTATAAAGAACTTTAGCTTTGAGGACTCTAGGAGCCCACTCCAGGCATATGTTCATAAAACTGTTACAGGAAATGAATCTTTTTTTTCTTAGCAAGAAGAGAAGAGCACTAACACGGTCTTTATAGACTTGTTAGCCAGTAGAATGTAACACCTTGCACCCAGAGGTGAACAAAATTTTGGATATCTATAGATGGATGGATGGATGGATGGATGGATGGATGGATAGATAAATAGATAGATAGATAGATCAGAAGTTATTGTACTCCCCAGTTCTGTAACAGTGAAAAGCAAGTCAGGTACAAGCCTGCATTACACATAATAATCTCACTCAGATCTTTTTATGCAGGACACACAGGAATATAGTTCATATAAATAAAATAAATTTGCACAAAGTAGTAAAAGTGCTAAATACATGATTAAGGGATTTTGTACCTAAACCTTGAGGAAGAGGCTTCAAGCAGAGGAATACCCTTCAGGGAAATGCAAAGTAACATTCTTCATTTAACTGCTTTGTTCAGCTATTCTTCACACTTAAAACTTAGCTTATTGCTATTGTTACTGATTTCAAACTACAGCATTTCATACAAAGCTGAACAGGGAGAATGAAGCTGTAGTAAAAAATTAAAATTTCACACAATGTTCAATTATTTAAAATGCTGGTCTCAGTATTAAATTCCGGGTCACTGGCAACAATCACATATTGAGCCACCCAATTCCCACATTAACGTAAATGGATACACTGCCTGTCATGTATTCTTTTGATTTAGAGCTCCTTTGTTCAGATACACCAATATATTTGCTCAGCACAAAACATATTCAGGAAGATGGACATAAAGGTTAACTATAAAGACAAAGAGCTCTAAACAGCATCAAATGAGAGAATTGAAATATTTACTCTAGAACCAAACAAAATCACAATCCACACAGCAAAAATAACTTTCTTCATTATTGAGATCATGGGACTAGAGCCAAACTAGTAAATGCCACAGGGAAACTGATGTTGAATGTAAGTAATACTTTCCCGTAGTTCTCAGTCCCTAGAGCTGCTCAGTCTGAAGTTGTCGTTGTAAGGGATGGAGTCACCACTATTTAAGAAGGTCAGTTGTACCGCACACTTTCAGATGCCACATTTCACGTAACCTTTATTAAAACCCTTATTAAGTATGATCTTTAGCAAGCAAATGAGGAAATGAAAACTCAAAGAGCAACAGTGACTTAACTAAGGTTACATTACTTGTAGACCCAAAACTTGTGCTAGGATTACCTGGCTTTAAAGATCCTTCCCAACTTATATTCTATAATTACGATGACTATTATTAACAGCAATCATTTTATTGAATTTTTATTATATGTAAAGTTCTATGCAGCCGGGCGTGGTGGCTCACGCCTGTAATCCCAGCACTTGGGAGGCTGAGGCAGGAGGATTGGTGCAAGTTCAAGACCAGCCTGGTCTACAAAAGTGAGCTCAAGGCCAGCCTTAACTGCATAATGAGACCCTGTCTCAAAAAGACCAAATAAATAAATAAATAAATAAATAAATAAATAAATAAAGTTCTATGCAGTTCACATACATTTTCCTTTTTTTTTTTTGAGGGTTGAATCATATGGTTTATTGAACTAATTTAAGTTATTCAGTGAAAAGCAAAAAGAGAATAGATGAATAAAGTAACACATTCAGCATAGGCGTTTGCTAATGAAGTCTATCAATTTATTAACATAAGCCTATTAAATTACATATCTATTAAATACTTATTTTCACATAATAGTAACAAGTAAGAAAAAAATTGCTGAGTGCTAGGTACCATTCTGGGGCATTCCAAATTGTTTTGAAAAAGTTTTTGCTTTTATTTCCAAGATCAATTATTATAACAGAATATTTACATGTAATTATAAAAAATGCAGTGGTTGGTTTATAGATCAGAGGTTTTCTTGAGTTTATA